>UELW01000244.1:0-30863 GCA_900490495.1 Danionella dracula | reverse complement strand
ATGCCACGCGCCGGAAAACTCACGAAGAATAAAGACCTTACGTCACCAGCGGAAGTGTACAAATAGCCTGAGCACGCATGTGCAGGTCTCTTCTGTCTCCGGTCTGAGGGTGTTAGGACGTGGTACGAAGAGGTCACAGAGAAGGTTAGTTTTGTGGTTTTTAGTGTATTAATTCTCAATGTGTAATGATGAAATCTAAACTGAAAACAGCTGGAATTACCGTCAGATGGTTCAGTGGTGAAAATTGGTTTTCTGAGCACACGTTGCTCTTTTAATTAAGAGGGACGTTAGCTAATCCCGTCCATTCTTTAACCGTCGTTCCTTGTGTTTTGTAGGTTCCTCTAGCGCGTAAAGTTTCATGGTGAGTACTGTTCATTGAATTGTTTTTGTACTTTACTCTTAATTTCGTCTGCTGTGATGAAACCTAAACTGAAAGCTGGAATTACCGTCAGATTGATCAGTGTTGATTTAAAGGTTTTCTGACCTGATGAAACACCAATTTGTTTGTTCTGGGATTTAAATGTACCGATATGACTAACTTTTTTTAACTGCATTTTCAGATTTCAACCGTCTCTGTGAGGTGTTCTGGGGCTGGCTTCCTGAAATCCGGCTGTTTTTACACGCAACAAATAAAAAGTTTTCAGTAAAGTCTCCCGAGTTTTTAAATGTTAATAATTTTACACTGAGGTGATGAAGGGAGAAATGGATTAGGCAAAGCATTTGTTTATGCAAGGGAATAACTTCTTTTGCGGCTGTAATTGTATTAATTATACGGATTGTAAAATTATGTGTAATTTCGAATACTTTTAATTAGCATGCAGCTGAAAATTTTAATAGTTTTATTACTCATTGAGGTGAGTTGGATTCGTTCATCATATACAACAAAAATTGTTTTTTTACAACATTTAAATTACTTATGAAAATACAATCCTCAAATGTTAAATTAAAGGATGCAATGAGCTAGCTTTCCTATAATTAAAAATGGCACCAAAATATAATTATGCATTTTTATGTTTATAACTTTGACAAATTGCTGCATTTTAACAAAACTATCTGTTGAAATTTCTGAACGCTCTTCAGATTATTTTTATTGATGTTACTTGCTGCATCAAACTAGAGGTTATTACGCTGTAATGTGGAGGTTGTTTAATAAGAAAATTGGAATTATCTTTGTTTTTAAAACTTAAAAATTAGTGAGTTGCCTTTTTAAGTTTACAATTTCAATACCGTGCTCCATTTCAACTAAAATCTCAGAACATTTATCAGCAACAAATAGCTTGCTGCATCAAACTATCGATAGTTTTTTTATTGTTAATAACATGGACAGAATGTTCATGACCTCACCGGTAGTTTTCTGGCAAAGTAAAATTAACCCCCAAAAGTTTTTCTGCCCCAAAGTTGGTCAGTTATAACATTGAAGTGAATGATAACTTGCTCCATTATTGATCCTGTGATAAACTGATTAAAAAACCTCATTGTCAGCAAACAGCTTGAAAATATTTCTCAGCCGATGATTGGGTGATTTTTTTTTTCCAGCTTCTACAAATTTTCACTGTGCTTGTAGCGAATAAACCCAAAACTAGACATGGATAACATGAAATGGGAGTACACTCCATTCAATATTTTATTTTTTTCATCCACATTCAAATAAAGAAACATCTATAACACAGAAAAAATAGTTTAGTTTTTTTCAACAATTTTAGTCTTCTTCTTTCTCAACATAAGCCTTGGAGGCAAACCGAGAGATCTGTCGAGCCAGGTATCTGTCCCTGGCCGAGCTTACCGTCTCCTCACTGCTACGTTTAGCAAATTTATTGCTTTCCTGTTGAGCGTCACTTTTAGCTTCATCGTCCATCTTCTCATCACCTTCACCAGTCTTGCCCTCCTTTGATTTTTCTCCATCTCTACTCTTCCCTTTGCTGTCTCTCGGCTCTGAAAAGTCTTCTTTGTGTTTTATGGCATCATCACTCTTCTTTGGCTCCTGTTCTTCTTTCTGGTCTTTGTTTCTTAGAATTTTATCTGGTTTTTCTTTCTCTCGGGCTGCTGTCTTTTCTGCTGCGCTCCTGCTCTCGCTCTCTCTCTCTTCCACTCCGCTCTCGGTCTCCTTTGCGGTCCTGCTCTCTCTCTTTCGGGCTGCTGTTTCTTCTATCTCTTTTATCATATCTGTCTCGTTCCCTCCTGTGCCTGATTCTGTCCTCTTCTTGTTCCTTGCGCTCCTTCCTGTAACAGTGTTTGTCTTCTCTCTCTCTGTCTCGCTCTCTGCTTCTGTGAGTCTTCTCTTTGTTTGTTTTCCTCTGGCGCTCCTGCTCATCAGCGCTGTCAGAGAGTGGCGACTTCTGTCGGTAGTGTCGTTTTGACTGGCTGCTTTTAGAAAACACAGCTTTGTCCCTCTTTTGGTCATCAACTTCACTCTGGGACTCAGAATCACTCTCTCTTTGATTTGTTGTTTGTTCTGGACTTGGTGAGCGTTCAGCTACTGCAGAACTTGTGGCTTTCTCTTGTCTGAAAAAAAAAATATTGTATGCTGTTCAGGATTTAACCTCAGCTTTCAGACATGCAAATTATATATAGGTCTTATGTGAACTATTTTGTGTGCAAAACAAAGAAGTGGACTTAGTTACGACAGTCCTGAGCGAGGATGAAGATCCATCAATAGCTCAGTCTTTATAAGAGTATACGACCAACTCTGGACACTCAAACACCAACATGATCAGCTTTTCACCATTTACTCTTTTCTGTTACCTTCTTCTGCTATATTTCCTGTTGTGAGTCTTACGTCCTGAAAGTACTCTGAACATATGATTAAAAGAGTAGCTTTCATTGGTGGAGCACTGCTTGTCATATCGGGATGACAAAGCAGAAAGGTTTTTTTCACTCACACTGATTTGATAACTGTGTGAGCTCCCGCTCACGGTCGTTGCTCATTTTGCTAAATTACCTGCCGCTGAAAAAAAACAGACTGTATATGCAACAGTCGAATATGGCATCAGATTGGATGTGTTAGATCCTAAATTAGCAACTTTAATAAGGCATGTTGACAATCCCTCGCTTTCTACGACACTATGCGTGTAACCATAATATTCCCAAATTCAGTGCTGCTGTTAGGTGCCTCAGCCATTATTGTTCAGCATTCAGCTGCTCGTGTCTTGACAACATCACACCTGTTCTTAAATCCCTGCACTGTCTCCCGATCCGCTTTCGTGTGGATTTTAAAATTGTAACCCTCGCATATAAAGTACTCCATGGTCTGGCCCCTGAGTGCTGGTCTCTTTCAATTACTTACACACAAAACGTACGCTCCGCTCCTCACAGACTAAGCTTCTCTCTTTTCAACGCACTCACACTAAAATGATGGGAAACAGGGCTTTTTCTGTCTCTGCATTGATACTCTTTGACTTCACTCCCGGGTAAACTCAGGGATGCCCAAAGTCTCATCTTAAAACCTTTTTTTTAACTGGCTTATGATCGTTGACATTTTATTTATTTCTGTATCTTGTTTTTATTTTATTCATGTTAATCTCTGTTCGTGTACTTTGTTGTATTGTTTTACTTTAGTTCTCTGTTCAGCGATTTGGGAAACCTTGGAAGGCGCCTTTAAAAAAAAAAGCTATTATTTTATTATTATTAATCCAGTGTCCGTGACTGCACGTATGTTATCCTCTGTCTCTTAAGTCTAGTTCAGACTGCATGATTTTACCTCTGATTTTGAGTCGATGACAAGAATCCAAAATCACTGGCAAGTTGGTGCTCAAAATCCATTTAATCGATGCATCCCTAATTTCATGCATTGAAAGATATTTACTCTTTAGTGTGAAACTCTCATGATCAAGCACAATCCAAGTGTAAAGAATGATTTGGTCCCATGACGGAGTATGTCTTTATTAAAACTCCTACTTTCATTTTGGAAAGTTGTGGTCAAACCTGGTTGTCTATGAACCAATAAGGAGCAGAACTTCTGCAGAATTGTGTGGCCAAGTTGCTCACTCAACGAACACCTGGCAACCTTAACAACCCTTTTAAGACTTTTCTCAAACTATGGCACAGCTAAACATCACATTTATATTTTTGAGGTCTCAAAGGTTTTCTCAACTCTAGCAACCCCAACCATCACAACTACTTTTTTCATTTAAGAGCATTTTTGTTCATCTCTGGCAACAAAAACAAAAAACACAAATCATGAGCTTTACATGGACATCAGAAAAATATGAACTGAGATTTTTTTAAAACCTAGAACAGTGAATTTAAGACATTTAGGGCCTAAAATTAATCACTTTTTAAGACCCCACAGAAACCCTTTAGCAGTCAGGGGTGTCAAACTCATTCCTGGAAGGTTCTAGCCACTGCTGTTTTTTGTTCCAACCATATTCCAAGAGAGACATGAGTAGCATTAAACAAGCCAAGAGTAGCTTATTAAAGGAATCAGGTGTGTTCAGTTAAGGTTAACTCAAAACTATGCAGGGCTGTGGCCCTCCAGGAATTGAGTTTGATACCTGTGCTTTAGTTGGTACAGCCCCATTACCTAATTACGAAAAACCCTAACCTGCCTTCCTTTATTATCCCAAATATAAAACTTTTTGAACACAGAATGACGAGACAGTACTATAAAGGTATTACAATGTGATATGTGGTTTCCAAAACATGGTTTGTTATTGACTCTGTAAATAAAGTGAATTTGAGCTCCTTGAATAAGCCTTACCTCTGTGCGCTACGATCAGGCACGACTTCTTCTCCTACGGTCTGGTTTAGAAGATGCCTGTAAAAGCCACTGAGGTCCCTCTGCTTCTTCACATCCAGTGCAGCTAAAACAGAACACAAATGTTTCATTTGAATCCTGGAAACAACCATCCATCACCCTACCAACACTCACCTTCTATCTCCGCTTGCCTCTTCTCTCTCTCCAGCTCCTCCTGTCTTTCTTTGAGCTTCTCTCGATACGCAGAGGTTACAAAGGCTTCTTTATCAGCAAACTCCTCGCCTTCTGCCTCTCTCTCCTTCTGGATCTTCCGCTCATCGCGCCGCTCTTGTTCTTTCTTCCTCTCATCCACCGCACGGAGCAGCTGGTTGATGTACTTGGGCTAAAACAAAAGCATTTTTCAACTCTAAAGTTCTACACAATCCTCTATTCAACCCTTTGTTTATCTTTTTAATTCGTATTTCATCCTTGTCCTAAAAAGAGATGCAAATTATGAACGCAGTATGCATTTTTGTACCTTTTTATCTACTCCACTGAGAAGTTTCTTACTGCTTTCCAGTCTCTCTTTCTGAATGTCATCATACACACTGTCATACTCATAGACGGTGCTGTCTTCCTCGATTGCCTTTTGAATCTTAAGATGGGTCTGAAGTAAGAAAGATAAAAAAAAATGTCAAGCCTTGTTTTTACATCACGTTAAAAAGTCCTTGAAATGTTTCCAACCCTCACCTGCTTCATCGTCTTTTTTTTGATTGCCTCCTTTTGCAAGCTCTCACCAACAGAAACCTACACACAACACAAACGTTTTTCTTTATTATAGTCTTCTCAGTACATGTATGGCGCATTGTAACCGTTGTGTGAGTGCCTCCACCTCATCGTCAGAGTCATCTCCAAACACAGAGGGCCGAGAAAGGACAGCTTTTGATGCAGCCTTCTTTGGAGGCAAGATAAGCCCGTACCTGATGCACACACACAAATAAAAGATTTTTGTTTTGTATATAAAACACTTGTAGGGAATATTAGCTAAACCTGCAACTCAAATGGAGCCGTTTAATGAATCGACTTGGAGATATGTGACTTTAACATTTTTTATCAACTTTTTCAATGTGAAATGAGTCAGACCACATTAATCCAGATAAACCAATATAAACCTGTTAATTTTAACACTAAATGTCGTGTTAGTAACATTAGCTGGTGGTTTGATAACAACACTTGGTTTAAGAAACTAGCAAACAAACCAAACAACACTAAAGTATTGTTTAAATACCACGGAGTATTAATGTATTTATTAACATTAAATTGATTGCATTCACGTGATATATCAACATTTCATTCTTAACGGTGAAATAATGGGAGAGAGTTAATAAAAGATAAAATAGAACGTTTAAAATATACAATAATGACGTCTTAGCTTTCAACCATTTAAAATGGTTAACCGTTTGTTGTGTTTAAAAGGTAAATTAACGATACATTATGGCTTAGACTACTTACTGTTTACCAGAGAACGCCATCTTGAAATGAGAAGGTTATAACATCAACAGCAGATTCGACATGTAAAGATAAAATAAACGTAAAATAAAATGTTAACTACATTTTTAAATATGAGAAATCATACATTTTTAATATGCACGAAAAGGTAAATAGAAGACAGAGTCTGTTTTGATCTATATTGGTTATATTAGCATTTTTGCGAAAATGCCTCACGTGAATCGAACGACGGTTGTTTCCACCGACGTTTAATGCGACTGACTCGATAAAATTAGATTTAACCGAACTTTTTTCCCGTACATGATTCATTCAGTATCAACTAATACGATTCATATGACATTTAAGCAATACATTTAAATAATACACATTTTCCGTCGTTATAGTTTAGAATTTTACATTTATTCATATTGTTTTATTTAAAATATCGTCGTTAACTTCAACCAAATAAATAAAACTAAGTTTTCCATTGTGTAATTTAAGAATTAAGTTTGTGCGCATGAGTAAAGGCAACACTAGATGGAGACATTTTATTTAGTTCTAAGAAAAATTGATGTCAGAAACCATTGTTTACTTCCACGAGAAACAACGCGAGCTGCTCTGCTTGTTTATTTGAATAAAGTATTGCAATAAAAAAATAGAAGTTGATGAAAGTTCTTGTGGTTCAGTTTTGTTAGACCATGCACACAGTCGTTTTCATGTGGCTATCAGAAACATTTATTTATGTGTATTGATTATTGATGTGTATTGACTCAAATTAATTCCTTAAAATGAATCAACTGACATAATTGTCTTATGTCTTATTCAGTCAATTCGAACACTATTTATCAAGTGTGTCAAAAAACGTGCTGTTATGACTAAAGAGACTGCCAAGTGGTTCTGTAGGTAATGAGTATGAGAAGTAAGCGCTTGTCTGCAAACCCATTTCCTGTCTGCACGTTATCTGAGGAAAACACATTTCTATCTGTTTTTTAGACAGTGTGCAACGACTTATAGTTATCCCGAGAAAGAAACTTTCTCTCAATATAAAAAGTCAAGATATGGTAATTGAGAAACCTTGAAATTAAAACAGGTTTCAATTAAAATTCTTTATGTGTCTTTTGATACCAATTGAAAATACTTACCAAACCATTTGTTTTAAAATATAGCAGAACAAATGTTTAACTCTATAACATACAGTGTCTTTTCATTTAGACAGACCTACTAGACAGATAATAGGTCTAAAATCTAAACGTTTAATTTAAGAAAACTGTATAGAGTTTACTATGTTTATATTATAAACATACCCACACATATGTATATAGATATATATAGATATATATTATATATATAGATATATATATATAATTATATATATATATATATATATATGATATATATATATATATATAAAATATATATATACCTATGTGTTATTTTAAATTCTTATCATTGTATGATACAATGTACATTTTGTCATCGAGTTGGGTTAATGGGAAACTTTAACAATAAAGGGATTCAAAATGAAACTGGATTTTAAAGTTTGGACAGCATATATATATATACACACAACATAAAGTTAGCTGTCCAAACTTTAAAATCCAGTTTCATTTGAATCCCTTTTATTGTTAAAGTTTCCCATTAACCAACTCGATGACAAAATGTACATTGTATCATACAATGATAAGAATTAATAACTAATAAAAATGAAATGGATGGTCCTTTTAAATTAAGTGACAATAAATAAGATAGCTGTTTTAAACAGCAGTAATTTCTCTTTCCTTGTTTGTTGTCCTTGATAAGAAAGATGATGATGATGAGAAAAGCGCCAAATAAAATCTATTAATATTATCAATAAAACGTCACAATAAAAATTAATAGACAAAAAGAAGAAATAACATGAACCAACTGCCAGATACAAAGTGATTCAAACATAATATAATCTAATATTAAGGTTAAAAAAATGCAAGTTGCATTTTAATATTAGACGCAGTCTTTTAAAACACTGCATTTCTTCAGACCTTTTCGTTGTTCTGAGCTCACAGAGGTTCTTCACTGGGGAGATCTTCTCTCTGAATGTGTGTGTGGGGATGTTTTTCCCCGGGTTGTCTGTTTTTTGGTTGCTTTATTTCACTACAATATTGTTTAAACCAGGCTTTTAAAATAAGTTAGTGATTATAGGTTAATTTAAATAAACTCTTTCCTCATACAAATAAACGTTTTAACCACGAGTGTAACAGGTTCTATTTCTACCCTATAGAATCATCCAATAGAGCTCCTATCTAACTCATAATCCACATTTGGCCTTTGTGAGGCTGATTGTTGAAAAATCAATATAAAACATTTGAATAATTGATTTATTTAATTGTTTAATTACTAGTAGATATAATTTAGTGAAAATGTTTGGGTTGACTTTGTGCCATTTTATTTTAGTGAAAATTATTGAGGACAATTATGGTTTATTATTTCTTATTCTCAATTGTTGTAAACCTATAACTATTTCCCAAATAGTCCTGTTTTCTAACGAGACAAACATTCCAGTCTGGCTTGATAGAAGACATTGTGACACTGCTCATAGCAGCTTTTAAAATGTTTGTTTTACTCCCTAATTGCAGACGCTTGTTCAGTGCACACACCAGTTAACCATGGCTGGAGGCCACCGAATCTTGACAGCTGTGGGTTCCGCGGCATGCGCAGAGCGCTCCCAGAGAGGAAGCGCGACACAGACAGCAGTAGCAACGGACGAGCTGCGGCTGATCTGCCTTGACACAATTATGTGTGTCGCGCCAGTAGCGGTTTCTCTCAGGTTTCCGTTTACCGGAGCCTGAATGGCGTTGGTAACTGTCCAGCGGTCGCCTACTCCAAGCGCAACATCCAGCCCGTGCGGTTTCGGTGAGTGACTCCCATCTCTGTCTTTTCTTCCACCACCGCCTCAGTAGTTTGGGTTCATTTCCGCTGTTTCCTATGGTCCGATTTTCCTAAGAGGATGTAGAAACACGCATGCGTGACGCATAGATATTGTAGTCCATACGGCCTTAAATTACTGGCGAGCAAACCATAAACTGAGAGGCTAACGTTATATCTCTGTATCGCTGTCTGGTTCATCTAACGACTGTTTGCGGTGGCTTAATGGCGTTTGTCGTGGTTAATTCCTCAAGCTTCCTTTGGAGAATGAATCTATCAAGTTTTATTCATGTGTAAATGTGCCTATAACGATGTGATTGGTCTAACAACGAAAGTCGTGGTGAACCAGGAAGTAAACACAGCTGTCCCTTAAAAGCAAGGCGCAACCTCTCAGGAACAGGAAGTGATTGAACTGCAGTTCCACGAGCGGCCACCTGAGGTTGACTCCAGAAGTGAGCAGGTTCTCATTCACTCCCATGTTAAAACTAAAGCTTTAACTTTTGAAGCTGAAAAAAACGTGTTTTTCCTCTGGTTTCATAAGGTTTGTTGATTCAGATCGCAAGTTTTCTTCATTGAGATGAGCTGCATTAGCCCTTCATCTGTTTGGTTAGTGGGCGGTGCTGCCTTTAACAGGTGTGGCTACGCTTTGAGCTCTCAGAAAAAGAAAATAGGTTTACACAAACTGAATATGGCTTGAGGCATGTTTTCAAAGAAAGGACAATACTATGACGAGAGAAAAAAAAGTAATGTTTATGAAACGGCACCTTTAATAATAATAATAAAAATGTAAGACCCTTTATTGAGACACTCCCCTTCTGTAGATGTGGGCGATGTGACCCTTAAATAATATAACAATATTTCTGGGAAGTTTTGAATTTAATGTAATGAACTGATGTTTTGGATAACAAAATGTTCCATAAAATATTTGATCAATATCTAGAACGTACAACCTAACACAATAAGTGTCATAACTTTGTTGACGCAAAACACACACATTGAACCTTAAATAAGGAACAGAACATAGTACCAAAATAAAAAAGTTTTCTTTCAAATATCTAGTTGAATATCAAATGATTCTCTTCATATATATTTATTTATTTCCATCTATGTGGTTGTCAAATGTTGCTACAGTGATATTTATTGTCAGTGTTTGACATTGTTGTTGTCATGTTTGTAGTTTAGCAGGCATTTTCTCAGATCACAGTTTAAAGTGGAGGTGAATCTATTTTTATATGACTTTAAATGTATTTTAGAGGTGCAATGATGTTCTGTAGAGATTTTTGGTAATGTGGATATAAACAGAATTTGTTTAGATGTTGGCTCTTGTTGTTACAGCTAACACATTTAATACAGTAACAGGAGGATATATGCAGAAAACACAAAACAAAAAAGGGCTGTTTTTAAAATCTCAACCTTGAATTGTGTAGCAGAAGATTTTGATTTATAGATAGCTTTTTAAAAAGTTGTCAGAACTTGTATGTTAGTTAAATAATATGTGCGAGATGAGTTGCAATGTGTGTTTAATGATGAGATCCTTGCAACAGAGGAATATCACTTTCAGATTAGTCAGCCATTAGTGCAACGCTAACTTCAGCTGTTTTTGTTATTAGATTATGTGAAGCGATGTGTCTGATGGCTTAATATGTTGTTCTGTGAGGATGTTTATGATGTAATGAAGGGGAATTAAGCAAGACTCTCCTTGAAACAATATCCCTTAATGGAAAAAAACCTCCTGTGATGTATGCCTTCTCTGTAAAAATATTGTAAAAAAAAATGTGACAGCGAACTTGGAGATGATTCATGAAAAAAATCAGATAACATTCTATTTCACTGTAGAATTTTTTTTTGAACACTACTAGTTACGTATGCTTATACATAGTGAAAGTTGTTACAAAACCAGAGTCCTATTGTCAACATCTTATACCACCAACAGACCTAAAACAGAAAATAAAGCATCAAGTAGTGAACCATTGGCAGCAAGAAGAATATTTCAAATTGCATGAAATATATCCAGAGTTAGAAGTAAATCAAACAATTTTAGGAACTAGAAAAGATCAAATAATTAACTAGATGTTGAATTTGGCACTCAAGATGAACTCATAGTTTTCTTCTTAAAAGTGAGGCAATGCCTTTATGTAGATACTGCAAATGTATTTTATCTATTAAACACATCTTGATCGAATGTCCTATTTATAATTCCATGAGGAGAACAATCCTGACTGGACAACATCTGACAGAAATCCATGCTAACTCAAAAGGGCTAAAAAACGTTTTTACTAAGGGCTGAATTGTGCTGGGAATTGTAACTTAGTTTTAAAACAAGTTTTTAATGATCCTATGAGCTTTTAAATTTAAATATTAACACAATTTGAAAACATGTTTTGAGCCTTGAAATGGCGATGTTGCCGTTGGGGCTTTAAAAAGAAAAGAAAGAAAGAAAGTTGTTACACAGTGAATGTTATATTTTTTTAAGGAACGCATTATATATTTACCAATTTAAATAACCAACAAGGTTTTTTTCATTGACTGTATATACCGTGGACGGAGTGTTCGTGACGTCGCCCAGAGGTTTCTGGCAAAGTTAAAAGAAGCTCAACATGGGCGGAGCCAGTACTTGAAAACACATGCACAGAGGCGGGACATGACCGTATTGAAGGCTTCTGATTGGCTGAAGGTGTAATTTTTATACATCTTAAACAAACAAATTAAAAATAACTCACCCCCTTAGAGTGTTCATGAAGATCTAATATAGTGATCTGAATCAACAAACCTAATGGAGGCAGGGGTGGAAAAATGTTTTTTGAAGCGAATGAGAACTTGCTCACTTTTGGAAAAAAGAAAGCAGTAATAATAAAGGTTTAGAGATTAGTATATACAATACAATTGAGAGAGAAAACACTCTGCCTTAAAACTATCAAATGCATTTTTATTTTATAAATGATAGACATAGTTACTCATTATGATTTAATCTGGATTTTTAACATACCTTGCCTTGAGTCTGCTGCTTACTCCTGAAATCACTAGGTGCTTTTGGATCAGATGTGGTGAGTAGTACTGTAGTATAGTTGCGAAAGGCCATTAACAATACTCTGCACTTCTTATGTAAAAAATAAACTTTTGCTGTTTACTCTCTTCCCCATTTAATCCAGCAGTTTTTTTTGCGTCAGACCGTGTACTCCGAAAGTACGTCAAACAGACCGAAAGCAATGCACACTTTTTAAAAGAAGAATTCTAATTGATTACTTTTTGTAATTGGGTTACTTGCTGCATTATATACAGACCTACATACTGGCACAAAAGTTTAATATAATCTAATATAATAGTCTAATATAAATATGCTTATTATAAACATAGTAGAAATGTCACAGAATTATGCAAAACGTATCTCTTAAAAAACGTACAAAGATTTCAGGGGAACATTGTTTTTATCACGATTAGATTTATGTTCTCTATGCTATATAGTTATGTATTTAATTCTTCTTCAAAGGGTGCCTCCATCTCCCATATTTCAATAAAATCAGCCATGTTCAGAAGCACATTAGTTGTGTGCGTGCGCGCACGTGTGTGTGTGTTTGTTTATAGGTTATAACGTTCAGCATCAACCTGCTGCACTGTACAGCACAACCAATGAGTTACCTGCTGTGCACATTTACAACGCTGAAGTATTTCTAACCTTAATGTTCAAATACAGCATTATGTTTAGCTTTAAAACCCTACAGATCACTGAAGAAGCTTTCCATCTTGAATTTCTTTGTACTCTGATGTGAGTACTAAGCAAATGTAAGTTTAGCTTCAACGTATGTGGTGAACCATGCTAAACCTTGAGATGATATCACATCTGAGATGAGGTCTGGCTTTTTTCTGACAGCTTTCACGGGCTTGCTTTTTATCTTTGATCTGCCGCATTATAAAATTTAGCCTTTTCTTGTTGACACTCTTGAACAGTGAACCAAAAGTAAATTATACAAACCAGGAAGTTAGTATTTGTTAAACAAAGCTTCGATTCAACATTAAAGTGCCGCACTACTTTTGTCGTCGTGGTCAAAGCAAGATTTAGACTGACTGGAAAAGCCTTGAGCTGTATTGTTCCACTCTTTTATTAATTATATTAATAAATATTCATTCATTCATTCATCTTCATGTCGGCTTTCTTCCCTTTCGGGGTCACCACAGCAGAATGAACCGCCAACTCCTCTGGCAATGTTTTACGCAGTGGATGCCCTTCCAGCCGCAACCCATCGCTGGGAAACATTCACACACCTCATTCTCACTCAAACACTATGTACAATCATTCTTACTCAATTCTCTTATATCGCATGTCTTTGTTCTTGTGGGGAAACCGGAGCACCCGGAGAAAACCCACACGATCACGAGGAGAACAAAAACTCCACACAGAAATGCCAACCGACCCAGCCGAGCCTAGAACCAGCGACCGACTGCGCCACCGTGACGCTCTTATTAATAAATATATTATCTTTAATTAATAATAACTTAATTATGTGAGTGTTGGTAAGGAACAAACTAAATATGTTAATAAAGTGGAAGCTGCTGTTAGGAAACGAAAGTAAAAGGTTTTTCCATGGCGGCTTCTCCTCTAACTTTGGCTCCAGAACAGCACATTATAAAGTGAAACGTATTTATTATTAGTAATGGACACATAATGCTCCACTTGATTTAAAATGGATTTAAAGTGTATTTGATGTAATAATAATAATCAATAAATAAAAGTTTTAGTGCCTTCTACCATTTAATGTTTATGGGAAAGAGAACCTGGACCTGGAAGTGAGTCGTCACGCATTTTTCATCTGATTACTCGGTTAATAGATTACATTCATACTACCCCTACCAATTTGTTACTTAAAGTTACTTTTTTCCACCAGCAAGTTATTTTTTTGACAGGAAATGACACGGGTGTCTCCCAAAAGATAATATAACAATGTACAAGAAGCATTATTAAAAAAACTAATTATTCAGGTTTTCAGCTTTTATTCACATTTCAATAATAGTTTGCCAGTGTTATAATTCATTATAAGCTTTAATGTACAAGCTAAGTTTTATTATTTTATTGTTTCTTTTCGATTAAAAAAAATTTTTTTACTAAGGGGATTCAGGCAGTTAAGCTCTGTTTGAAAAGTCTTGTGAGAAACTCTTGGTGTGTCTTGTGAGTCTGCTATTAGCATGTTTGCTGTGCCACATTATGTAACTAAACTGACTAAAATCTAGGATTTAAGTGGTCCTTTTGAATATTTAACGTATACATTGCTTGTAGGCACACATTCAGTCTGGCTGCAGCTTAAGTGCAGTTGATCAAACACTGATTTCATAGAATGAAATATTTCCATAATGCAAAACACCAACTTTCATTTGTTTTTATGCAAAGTCTTGTCCAGCTTGGGTCGTGTTGGCCATGAGTTATGTTTAGATATATTGGTTTTCTGATAGCTTTGATATTTCTGTAGCGTTCCGTGTTTTTCAGGAGTCTAGGTTACCTGAGGCCTGATGCTAGGCTTTTCGAGGGATGTGTGAGTGTTTTGTATTCTAAACAACAACACCCGCTTCTAGTTTCAGTAACAGAGTTGATTTTTCACCGAGCCACTCAAGTGCACTAGTGAAAATATACTTAGGGTTTCTGCAGGGTCTTAAAACGCACAAATTTTCTTGAGGTCTGTACACATCTGTCTGAACAGAGATTCGCATTAATCCTCGGATGGCTTCTCTGCAGGGTGCGTTTCGCAAGCTTGGAAGCAGCGATGCTCCTTGCCATTGGTTGGCGCTCATGTTTATTGATGTGGTGTTGGTGCGGTTTTCTGCTGATATATTGAAGTTAACTTGAGTATCGAGTGTTATTCAGCGGCTCTTTCATGTCCTATTCACGTCATCAGAAGAGCCAGTAACTTCACACCAAATATTTAAATAAATGTGTATCGGCCTTTAAATAATTTCTCACACCTCTTAGCTCATCTGATATGCTCATCTGATTGTTGTTGTTTCACGTTGCCAGAGATTGCAAATAAAAAAGGTTAGGGTTATCAAAGTTTTAGAAAAGTTTAATAAATCCTCAAAAACAGAGTGATTACTGGGGTTGCCAGAGATTGAGAAAATATGCATAAATGCTCAAAAGCATAAAAGTGACGTTTAGGTGGTACTTGGCAATAGGCTCATATACACTCAAAATAGTGAAAAAATAATAGTTAGTGTTACCAGAGTTCATAAAATACATGGTCAGGGTTGCTAGATGTTGATATTGATAAGACTTGTAACTGCTAGAATTTTTTTACAGGATTCTAAGGATTGCGATAAATACTCAATCATAAAAGTGATTGTTGGTGTTGCCAATGATTGAGAAAATCATCGTAATTGCTCAAAAACATAAAAGTGATGGTTAGGGTTTCAAACAATGTACTTGAAGCATACTGTTTGTTCTGCCCAAAAAGTTTAATATGTGTTTCTGATGTTATGATACAGGTCTAAACGGTTTATACCCTGGATAGATATTTTTCAGTTGGTGCATTTGCAAGGACACATGATCTAAAAGTATGCATACTATAGCAAGGTTACACGTAAGTGTTCATGTCTGCAGTGCTTCAGGATACCCTTATTTAGAGTGTGTTAATGGTGTGCCACAGTGTTCGTAAAAATGACTTTACAATACATTTTTTATTTGTGTAAACATTTGTGCATTAAATTCGCTTGATATTTTAACCTTTGACTTGCAGGCATGTTTAGCAGCTGCAAGTCAGGTACACCCTGAATAGTATACAAGTTCAAGGGACGATTTAGGGTTAATATATTCCCTATACATTGTGAGATGAATCTGAATTTCATCAGGAGAAATTCATTTCAAAATCTTGCAAATGCCATACAGGCTTCCTGGGTCAAACTAGCAGTCTTGTCACTGTCTTTGAACTTCAGCCTAATTTATTTAACACCGCTCAGTTTGATCTAACTGATGGGATGACTTTTAAAAGAAGTATGATTTATTGATTATTGAGATTTAATATTTATGATTTGGTGTTTGCTAAAATATGCAAAAATCTATTGTTTCAACATGCTTTCTCAAAGGAGCATGACCCTAAAGGTCAATTGCTAATTAGTGTAATACATTTTATAGCATTCTTTAGTTTAATCACCACTCTATTTCTTTTGAAATAGCTTTTTTTCTTTTTTTTAAAGGAGTCTGGCAGTGGGGAAGATGATCGACGATCTCAGCCGAGAAGGTATGTGAAATATTCCTTCAAACATAGTACTGACTTGTACACTTCAAGTGAACTCTATGCTATGATGTGGGTGGAGGTCTGACTGTTCTTTCTGAAAGTTTTTCTTCTCTGGGGGCAGACGTTTTCAATATTGATGAAAAACAGTACAAAAAAACCATGAATGGAATGCATGCTTTTTCGTTCATGATGAATGAAATATGACTATTCAGGTGTCTTACATTTTTTTGCAATAAAATACCAAAAATTTTATATAATATAATAGTCTAGGCATTAAAGAACTAATTGCTAACTAATACCTAGTTTTAAATATTGCATGTACAATGGTTTTTTTCTGTTTAAAAATCCTCTTTAAGCCTGTTAACACCATGCATGATTCATACAACATCCAGTGGTAGTGACCCAGTTTGCATACCACTTTCGTGTTTTTTTGATTGTTTCTACTCTGAAAGTATGTCCTTGACAGACATGTTTGTTTTTGTGTGATCTAACACATAGCAGAACTCTTTAAGAAGTAATTTTAGCGCTGTGTGTTTGTCCTGAAAGTCTGTTTTGGTATTCGTGAAGAAAACATAGGTTTAATTCATAAATATGAATACAAATGAATAGAGTAGACTTATTTGAATGAAAATCCTCAGGATGTGACGCAGTCGTTTTAAGGTCACCACACACCTATGCGACTGTGCACTGGCTTTCCCTGGGCTTTTACAGCTCTGTTGATGCAATGATGCTCATTAACTTTCGATGGCGGTCAGGGGAACTAGAGTGGCAATAATATACTACATCATATTTCCTCCCTTTTGTCTGTTTTTGTGATCTTTATGGGAATTATTTAACAACTCTGGACACTCAGACGCCAACATTTTGGTGTTAAAAATGTAAGCGAGCATGTATCGAGTACTCTTAACATACTCTTAAAGAGCAGATTTTATTGGTCTAACATGAAATAGCGCACTGCTTCAAACCAGGAAGATTTGTCAGAGTGGAACTTTTTATTCACTCACAGCGATCCGACGGCCAGATGTGTGAGTGCGGCTGTTAAATTGTCCTCGCTACGTTTACACATACATCTTTTCACACTGATAATACACACTGGTGAGTGGACACCTCGCCTATTTAAAATCTAATTTAAATTATAGGATATATGCTATATTCAATTTTAGAATCAAACAGATTTTTTCCTTTTTTTTCTACGTTTCATTCGTACGTTTCATTATTATCTGTAAAACCCTTTCATTTGTCTTTATTTAATAGCCTAGGAAAGGCGTTACATTTTTACATACATTTTTTTTATGTCTATTTGATTTATTTTTGTGTTTGTTGGCACTTTAAAAAAAATCACACATCTTTGCCTTTCTCTACCAAATGTGTGTTTATTTTTTTATCTTGTTGTGATTGTGAGAATAACTTACTTTGATTAATAAATGAATAACTATTGATCATAATCATAGCTTTGGTTGTGTTTTTATGCAAGTGATGGTTACAACTTAGTATGGTTTTGTGTTTCTCAATAATGTAAAGCAAAATAAAAAAATTTCTTAGCCCTTAAGCCCAAACCCTTTCCCCGCTCATATATATAATAAACATGCGTCAACTATTGGCTTAAATGAAGGACTACTGTTCAACTAGGAAAGTCTATCAAAGTAAAAGGAGTAATTTTCTGCCCATTCCAGCTCAAGATACGGTTTTATGTTTATACAGCATGTAATGTTATCACTTTAATACCATATAACATAACATGATCTATTCAGATTAATGAAATCTATAGCACAATCGATAGCATCTTGTATCAAAATGTATAATGAATAATGCCTAAACAAGAGATTAGAAACCTGGCTTTGTTTTGTTAAAGGTCAAGATTACTAAGCAATGTTGTTACTTTGGGTTATAATTTTAGATAATCCACTTTTTGATCAGCTTTTTTTTATAGCAGAAATCAATTTTACACTGACCCTAGCTAAACTGAGAGCTAACTCGTTCCTCTATTATCCTAGATTATCATGTATTTATTGCTTTGTTGCCTCTCAGCAGACAAATTCCGTTTCTTGGAAGTACTGGACCAGGACAGCTCTGTTTCTATTGGCATTCCCTGTGACTGGTGTGGCTAGTTAATCTCGAGGGTGATTGTTTTTTGGGGAGAGACCTTGGAGTCAAGTGTAAAAATGCGCAGGAAATGTTAAGATTTTTCCTCCATACCTGGATTTCGTAGTCAGTTTTGCCCAGGGGAGATGCCATTCATTTGGTGTTTGTGTTTTCTTTGGTTTCCTCTATGTACATGGGTTGTTCATTAGGGGCTAAACATTGAAGGTGCATTGAGATAATAGGACAAAACTTAATGCATGGTGTAAGATATTAGGACAAAACTTAATACATGAAGTATGATGAGAGTTTGCCTTCAGATGGAAATGATTTAATTCCTTCTGATTGAATCGACTCTGGAGGCTTAAAAGAAACCCAAACATGCATTAAACACATATTAGAGCGTGCTAAGAGAGGCTAGGTGTTTGCGCCGCTTATGCATGCGTTAGAGGGACTTAGACAAAAGATTTAGAAGAGACTCAAGGGAGTTCTCCTGAAGCTTTACCTCTGACAAAGCCAGCCCTGCTACATAATTTCCGTCTCTCTGTATCTCTCTCCTCTTGCTCGCCCTCTCAAGAACACACATAATCACCTATACACATTCACTCCATCCTTAAATGTTACATATTAATATCTATATTACTGCTATTATATATAATGATTACGTTTTCCCCATAGCAGCCTGGATTTTTAGATGTGAAAAACTGCTATTTTAACTACCTAGTAGTATACCTAAAAATCTTCTAATTGGTCTCAATAATTTCAGACCGTAATGCCAAGTCGTTTTACGATGGTCATGGATTCGAGGGAAAATAATCCTCCACTTGTTCTCAGGTGTTTGTTGTACATATGACCTATAGGGAAGACAAAAGGATCATTTAAATTAAATAATACTGTATAATTATGTTAAATAAGTGTACGATAATGTGCCATAAAACGAGTGAAAGACTGGAAAATTGTAGCACTACACTATTTGGATTTATAATATACAAGTGACATGTTAAAGTATTTGGATTTATAATATATAAGTGACATGTTAAAGTTTCACTTCAGCGTCTAAAATCACACAAAACCTCATCACTGCTCCGCAAATGTGTTCTGTACAAGTTTAAATATTAAATTAAGTAATGAAGATGAGAGGATAATTTATGATAATAATCGATCATTCATCATTTAAATCGATGCATCACAAAGTTCCCTCTTTTCTTCCCAAAAACAATATTCATCTGTTGTAATTAGATGACTAGATGAGCGCAAGTAAAAACATCTAAACTGAAAAGCAACAGCTATTAATGCAGCCCCAGACAGGCACATAAATTACAGCATTTTAAATACATTTAATGAAATTGTTGCTTGGTTTCTTTAAAATTCCATGGACCGTCCGGTTCCATCCGGATCTGGCCGTGCTATCGGACCAAAACGTGCTGAGTACCATATTATCATAAAGCATAAAGTAAAAGCAATAAACAGCCCCAGACATGCACTAGTGTCCCCCCAGGACTCTTTGTCCGTGAGCTCCGCGTCACCCTCGGACCACATTTAAACTGATTTGGCTTGCTGAGCACAATCTGAGGTCGCCAGCTAAGTTTGGCTAAATGCCTTCTGGTGGTTAGGAGTTATAGCCATTTTGGCTCTTATCTCTTAAGCCAACAGTCTAAAAATCCTACGTTTCTCTTAACGCTCTAGTTCGTGTGCTGGTTCAAATCAACAGGTTTTCTCGCGGGGTAAGAAGCGCTTTCTATTGGACAGCTTGGCCTTGCGTTAATGCTCGCAGTTATATTTACATCTTATTGTCTCAAATATCTATCTCAAATTTCTCAGGAATGTGTGATGCATCTTATATTGAATTCTATACACTTTTTAATTGTCTGTAAAGTAAAATATCAGAAGATTTTAATTGTAAGAGCTTTTTCGATAAATCATCGGTTATAGTGACGGATTAATCGATTATCAAAATCTTAGCTGCAGCCATAATTGCCTTTAGCTTTTTTATTTTCTGACAAACTTTTTGTAACAAGACCATGTATTCTTTCCTCATATACACAGTGAACCAGTTAGCTCGGCAGGTTGTTTTTTTTGTTTGTTTTTTTTTTTTACCTGGGTTTACATGAAAAGCTGTTTATTTAGGAAGTGATTCTATATCTGGATAGTATCCCCTATTTCTGCACTAATATCATAATATTTTCTCAGTATGTTGGATGATGCGAACATCAAAACAGAAATTTAGTATGTGCTTTCAAAATCTTCAAAAGAGTTTTTTTGCAATCTTATCCATGGAAAAGTAACAGCAACATAATAACATGTTTTATAATAACTTGTTGATGTTTAGATTTAAATCACTTGTATCTTACTCTAAGTAAACGGCAGTTTAGACTTGATATTTAGTTTATAAATTCTCTTGCGTCTGGATGATTGATGAAGAATGAGGCTGGAATACAAGTCTTTCCACTGGAGAGGATTTATTAGTAAATGTAGAAAGGCACCTGAAGGACGAGTCGAGTCGTTTTGAGCAAGTTGAAACAGCAAGGAGGATAAAATTGAGACGTGACTCATAAAATAGAGAGAATCTAACTTTGTGTATAGAGTAAGTAGTTTTTTGAATTATTTATGTTACAGAATAAAAAATATTAACACAATTTTAGAGATATAGAAAATGAAAACTAAAATGAGTGTGAAATGGGTTGTTTGAAACAGAATATTGTTATACTGGGAGCTCAAAACATCTTTTGTCATAGCCGTAGCATTGGCAGTGATCGTCTTATTTAGTGATGGTAAGATTTAAACATTAAAGAACTGCTTTCATGTAGCAATTAAAGTCTATGTTTCCAAACAATTAGCAAAAAAATTGTATTCGCTTAAATGCTCAAATTAGCAAAAAAAAAAACAACAAAAAAAAACTACGCTCAAGGAAAGACATATAAGAAATTAATGTCAAGTCACATCGTCGAACAACACTCTGTTCACAGTTTTATGTTAGGCTGTCAAAAAATAGTATTTTATCAGGAAAAGTCATTGAGGTCAAGTTTTCATTTAAAAGAAGACTCTGATTGTCTGTAGAAGGATAATTCTGCTTTTATACAAACCATACTTAGGTTATTCTGCATCATACTGTTAAATGAATCTCTTTTTTTTATTCTTGAGGAGGTATCCATGTAGCTGTCTGGATCATATCACTTTCCGGCGAGCATGTGAGCTGTGCCCTAATGAAAGCAGTTCATAAAAGCCCTTGTAAATTATATCAACAGAGACCTTGACCTGCTTGGTCCTATTGATTTAACTGCACCGAAAGACTTGAGACGGCCCCTTCCCGTCAATATCACATGGAATACGATCAGGATTTAAATATATACGTGTGGGTTTACTTACTTCGTTTTAATCTGCATGAAGTAAGTTTAAAATATACAATATATAGAGCAGCTGTTTCTGCTGTTCTAAGTGGTTAAATCTAGTCTAGTCAGTGATTGGGTAGCTTTAGCAACCAACGGTTTATTAACATGGTCATAGCAGATGACCATGTGACGAGCGAGCAGCATAAATGTTTACCCAGGCCTTGTGTTTCACCTTTGGTTTAGGGTTTCAGTAACTCAGTCAGTCACTACATGGGAAACTGGGCAGGACAAAGGGCTAGCACAACTCATGGGAAAGACCTGTCCCGTCTCGTAGCAAGGGCTTTGATGAGTGGTATCGTTAGCAAGGGAATTTCCATCATCTCTCCTGTTATCTGAAGATTTACTGTACAGCCTTCACCCTCAGAGCTGCTTTCTTCCATGCTTCTACTGCAGCGTTCTCCTGTTCTACAGTGTTGTTTGCTGTTTTAAGCATTTTAAGAACAAATCTTAGAGCTAGAGATCTGGCAAAACAATCTGAATTTGAATTCTTTTGATTTTATGTACAGTAGTAATTTAATGTTTTTTTTTCTATTCAATTAAATAGTAATTTAATTTAAAAATGTGATATGCCATTAAAGGATTTTCGATTAGAATTTCTTAATCTGAATCTTGATTTGAATGAGAATTTTAATTTTAATTTTTTAATTGAAATTTCTAAATTTGAATTAGATTTTTGGTTTGAATTAGAATTTCTTAATTTTAATTAAAAAAAATTGAATTTGAAGTTTTTTTTTTGAATTTGTATTTCTTAATTGAAATTTCTTAATTTGAATGTGATTTTTTTATTCGTATTTTGTAATGTAACGTTTAAATTGGATGTATATTATAGATGTATTTTCAAACTTCATATTTATCCTCACATATATATCTTGTAAAAATATAGTTTTAAGTTTTCAACATGGAAAAAAATTTGAAACATAAAAATTTAATATTCCAAATTTCAAATCGCTAAATTCAGCTTGTGAAATTCATATCTTACAGAAACTAGATCTGCATCCCTGCCGGCTCACTATCCTCACTTTAATGTGTGCGAAATAAGAATTCTAAGATGCTAGTAAAAGGGTCGATTCGTGGTTACAGTGAGCCTCTCATGAGCCGCACAGGGGAAAAAAATCACAGATTAGCCAAAATGCTTCATCCACTGTTCTGTGATCATCTACTCTTCCCTGTTGAGAAATGGCTCATAAAATCTCAAAAGTGTTTATGACGGTTTTTTTTATCCCTGGCAACCCTACACTTCTAAACACTCATTAATGCTCTAAAACAGAAAAGTGATGGTTAGGGTTTAAACAAAATATTTGAAGCCTTCTGTTTATTAGCTAAAAAAAAGTTTTGTATGTGTTCTTGATTTTATGATTAGATCTTAAATTTGATTCTTTTTTTATATTATTTATTTGATTCTTAATAAGATTCTGTAATGTTCTTAAAAATGCCATAGAAAAGTCTTGATCTCTTGTGTAGTGTTTTCATTTGGAAAATCCTGTTTTTGTATTAGCAAAAAAAGCTTAAAGAAACATACTTACTCTTACTCTATTCAAACTGTCAATAGTCCCATGGCTATTAAGTCTGTTTTGTTGACTCTCTCTGAGGACATTGAAACGCTGTGTCCTGACTCCGCCCACCAGCTCATTCTCCTCCTGCTTTTCTCTGTGGAACAGATGGACACAGCAATAACATGAACTGATAGTCTTGACTGAAGGACGTTTCCAGCTGCTCTTAGAAGAGTGTTTGAATGCATTCTCTAGCTTGTGTTAGAGAAACGAGGATGCTCTAATGAGGGTTGTCTCAGCTCTGTCCAATGGAAGGAAGTTAGGGGGTCTGGAGACTCGCTTTAGGACACCTGAAGAATGTCTTTCTGCTCACGGTGGAATTCATATATTGCTGCAGAGAGGCTTTTTTTACCAGGACAAAATCAAAACTTTGTAAGTTTGAAAAGGTGTTGAATATATTTTGGGGAATTTGTCTCTTTTATATTAGCTGTTTTGTAATGTTTTTGACCCTTGAACGGATTTAATTCTGGCGTTCAATAAAATCTGTAACTAAAAAGATACCGAAATAGATGTTTTCAATTTTTGACAGGGTTCAGATCTTTAAACATTTAACATTTTCTTGATTTATGTATGTTTTCTAGCTATTTAGAAGGTTTGCTGTGAGGAATAAAAATAAGTCTGAAAGGAAGTCAGATAAAAGATTTTAAATTTGTCTGAAATTTGACTGTTTTGTCTGAAATTTAACGATTCAAAATAAATGTATACTTTATATGTGTATATATGTGTTTCTTCATCAGAGCAGGCGGCAGCTCTTTAAAATCAATGCATTCTTGGAACAGGGTTTCGCATGGTCTTAAAAATACCATAAAATCCCAAATAACTAATAAATAATTATTTTTTTTATGTTCATGTAGAGCTCATTTGATTTGCATTTTTTGTTCCTTGGGGTTGCAAGAGATTGAAAAAATGCTGTTAAATGAAGTTTTTTTTTAAAGCTTATGGTCAGAGTTGCCAGAGATTAAGTTTATTTGCATAAATGCTCAAAAGTATAAAAGAGATTTTAAGGGTTAAAAATGGGGAAAAAATGCTCCCAAATATTAGAAGATGTAAAAGTGATTGTAGGGTTGCCAGAAGTTGAGAGAATGCTCATGAACACTCATAAATGTTTAAAATTTTAAAAGTGATTGTTAGGGTTGCCAAATACTGACATAAGACACATAAATGTAAAAAAAAAAGGTAATATGATCGTATGCCAGAGATGAAGAAAACGTGCAGATATGCTCAAAGCATAAAAGTAATTTTTAAGTTGCCATATATTGAGAAAATGCTCAAAAGCTTTCAATTTTGTAAAAGTGATGGTTCGAGTTTTAAACAATTTTTGAAGCATACTGTTTATTTTGCAAAAACAGTTTTGTATTTGCTTTTATGTCTTGATGTAGGTCTTTAATTTGACTCTCAACATTCTTATGTTTGACATTATGAAATTAGCAGAAACCTTGCTTATAATCTCAGCTAACTATCTTTAATTCTATTATTATTTTTTCCAAGTTTGTTATTGTTTTTTTATCTCCTTAGGATTCCA
Source organism: Danionella dracula (assembly GCA_900490495.1). Taxonomy (NCBI): domain Eukaryota; kingdom Metazoa; phylum Chordata; class Actinopteri; order Cypriniformes; family Danionidae; genus Danionella; species Danionella dracula. The sequence continues at coordinate 6,048 of UELW01000244.1, read as the reverse complement.
AAGTGCAGTTTCAAACTGAGAGCTCTTATCTCTGCTGTGATGTCAGAAAAAAACACTGTCTGCATTGATGAATGTTAAGTTTATCAAAGAACTTGGAGCTGAGTTTATTCAAATGATTTCTACAAGCTCCAGCCTGTTAACCAATCACAAGATAAGGGTTTTGTAGAGGTTAAAACAAACTGAGTTTCATTTCGCACCTTGCATCACTCCGTCTTCCTATACTTAGTACACAGGAAGTCCTCACCACACACATTTTGATCATTAGGTACACAAACCCTCTCTTTTGATGAATGATGCTAGAGAACGGAGGAGCAAATGCACCATCTCCTTTAGAACAATGTTGTAAATACTAGGTTTTTTCACTAATGTTTCAGAGCACTTAATGCCCCCTGTTTTGCCATTTTCAATGCATTTGTAATAGATATTCGATGTTCTAGACTAAAATGGCACCTCTTATTATAACTTTCAAAATACAATATTTATAATTAACAATGTTATCACCTCAAAATTTCAGTCTCCCAAAATGCGTCATTCCAGCCGTTCCACCACAGCAATACATTTACCACCACTTTCACTAGCAGAACTAAAAAACATCTGTTCAGAAGGGTTCTTTTAAAGCTACATTAATGTAAGAGACAATTGAAAACACATTCTCTGCATTGTTTTTCTGCACTGAATATAAATTCTGCTCTGGCTTCTCTGCAGGGGGCTTTCACAGCTTTGTTGATGCAATGATGCTCCTTACCCTTGGATGGCGATTAGGAGGACTACTTTAATTGTTCAAGACAAAACTCGGCATTGACTCCTAATTTCTTAGCTCTGCCATGCCATATTCCCTCCCTAACTTGCGTTTTTATAATTCTTCAACAATTATGAGGCGTTGTGTAGGATTTAAATCAAACTTTGCTTATCAATACATACATAAAACTCGTGCATATACACCTATAAATTACTCACATAAACATGTATACTGTCGTTTTCAAAAACACTATTATGAAGTACATATCAATACGTGTAATTTTAGTATACGAATGCATGTACACTCGTGGGATAGCTTGCGTGCACATGTAAATTTGATGCATGCATATACCTATAAACACTCACTGATATGTGAAAACTCAAACCATGCCTAAACCTACATCAGACGCACGCCTACCCGCACACGTGCCCGCCGGCGTACATACAAACTTGTTGCATGTATATACACCTACAAACGCATACAAACTCGCTTTATGCCAATACAACCGACACATACCCTATACACTATATAAACTTTATATATGCACACTTATTAATATTCACACATAAATATAAAGTAGATGAGAGCATATATATATATATATATATATATATTATATATATATATATATATGTATATATATCTATATGTATATACTTCTCTATATATCTGTATATATATATCTGTCTCTGTCTCTCTTCTCTCTATCTCTCTCTCTATATCATCTCTCTATCTCTATCTCTATAGATCTATTCTATCTATCTGCTTCCGCCCAGCAATCCACATTCTACAATGTTCTTGGGTCTCCAGCATTCTCTGGTTTCGACATTTTGGTCATAACGAACCAGGGACAAAAGACTGTTAATTGTTCTGACATGGTTATCCAAATCTCTTTAAAGAGTCTCTCTCAGCTCTTGCTGTATACGCGTTAGGCGCTTTTTAAAAAATTGACAATACCGTCTTCATTGCAACTTGCACAAGCAATAAAGCACAAACAACGCCACAGCTATTGACTCTGTAATTCATGTTGATCTACTATAGTCTTTGAAGAATTCGTTTTGCACTGAAAAATTCACGCACATCCACGTCTAAAATCGCTGCTGTGTGTGTGTGTGCGTGTGTGTTGTGTGTGTGTATATATATATTGTGTGTGTATATATATATATATATCTGCTCATTGAGTTTTTATTTATGTGCAAATGTTAAGTGTGCATGTATAAAGTTTTTATATGTATATGCTGGGATGTGTAGGTGTATTGGCATAAAGAGAGATTGAATGTATGCGTGAGAATTCATAGACCTATATGCATGCGGTGAGTGAGTTTGTATGTATGTGTGAGTGTGTATAGGTGTATATGCATGAGTTTTATGTATGTATTGATAAGCAAAGTTGGATTTCAATCCTGATAATCCATAAACAACTCTTGATGTCTGACACTCCACTTTCTCCGCATGTGTTTATTTTACCTTAATATCTACATCACTCACAAACCACACTCGGTGTGACCGTGCAGTTAAAACACTTCATCTTTTATAATGACATTTTAAATCGAACTTTCATTCACAAACCAATCAGATCATAGTAAATACAATATGAGGGACCTAGTGAGGGTTTCACTTAATCACAAAGCTCTCTCAGAAAGGTCTTGATCCACATAAATACAAACTGATTCATTAATACAAGGCAAAGCTGTGCAATGACTCAATCTAGATGCTGTCACTGGACACAATGAGGAAGTGTTTGGTGCACTGTAAAATATTTCTTCACCTCTCCTCTCCCTTTTCCCGCTGTAACACATAAACCATGTTAAACACACCATGTGTATAAATCTGTCTACGTACTGTACACGAGAGTGGAATGCGTTGAAGAGTGGCGGAGCTTTTCTTGCCCCCTCTCTGACACTTTCTTTATTAGTGTGTTGTTGGACTTCTATCATTGGTTTTTCATCAAATTATTGAGAACAGAACAATTTTGAGTTCTTTAATATTGTGTGTCCTCATCATTCAGCTCAGATGTAGGACAAGATGTACTGCTCAAAGACTCCAGTTAAATACTCTTGAGTACAAAATTAAACAGGTGAAAAATAGCACATTTAGTTTTATTTTAAAATGAAAATTAAGATATGCAACAACAACGTGCCTCTACCCTATGGGAAACCTTAGAAAAGACTTTTAAGAGAGAAAAGGATGATGTTACCAAGAAGTAACAATTCTTTGCTGGTTAAGGTACGTGTTATGAAAAACTAAATGTATTTAGTCAAAGAGGGCCTTAATTTTTCAGGTATTTATTCAGTTGAAGATAATCTGTGCTGGGCTGATCAGTGTTTTCATGCGGAATGGTGTTTTTAGGAGATACGCTGTAGTCAAGCACATGTGTTTCTTTTCATTGAATTTGCATTATTTTTCCGCGAGTGCTCTCCTGTATCTGTTCTTCTGAGTCAGCAATTGTGGTCGGAATGTCGCCGGTTCGATTTCCAGATCTACCATCCCAGTTTTTACAAAACAGGTATTCAGGTTTTCTCAATCTGAGAGGTGATTTCCTTAATCCACACTGAGGAGGATGGGGGAGTACAGTCTTCCATCTTATTGTAATAAAAGCATAAAAAAGCACTCAGTCGCAGTTTAACTCCCTTGAATGTGTATTGTTACAACTAGTTTAGGGTCTGATGGAACATAAAAGTAAAATCTGCTAACAAAGGGTTGAAGAAAAAATAGTACAATACAATATAATATAGTATTTACAAACAACAGAAATGAGCAGCATAGAATACAGCATAGAAAGAGCACAGCGACATAACTTCAGGAGTGAAGGGGTGAAATACCACAACAAAAGCTTTTTACTTCCCATCTGTATTTAAACATTTTACCATGCAATCAATAAAAATGAGCGCAAGGCTAAATCAAGACCAAAACAGCACAAAGTTGACAATCTAAACCATTCAGAAACACAAAAAAGCAGCTACATATGAGTGAGCCAAAAAGCTACTGAAAACTCTTAACTGAATCGTTATTAGGATGGAATGGTTGTTGAAAAAGCTTAGAAAAGAGATACGTTAGAACACATTAAATCTGTGTGGTGACGACCGTGCTTTTGGCTACCTGCTATTGGCTAAGCGCAGTACAATTTTCCTGTTTAGTTTGTCTTTTTGCATAGTGTAGGTGGTAACCATTGTGCACAGAACCACATATACAAAAATAATAAAAATGCTGCAAAGGATACATTTTGAGTCTCTGTAATGTAGCAAACAGATTTTAACAGGTTTTAAACTATTGATTGTTACTGCTCATTGAAACTGATTACAATGTTTCAGCAACATTGATTGTCACTTAATTGTTTAGCATTTGTATGTTTCGGGTTCACATTTTGGGTTATGTGGTTATAATATTTATGGCACCTGCAATAACAGAAAAAGAAGTAACATAAATAAATTCATAATAATGCCAAAAATAGCAGGCAATACATTATCGCTACGTTTAGGCTGCAGGTGTTAATAGTCAATTAAAAGTTTGTTAATAATAAATATGAACTGACATGTGACTTGCATCTGTCCTGCAATGTCAGGAAACGACGCACGGATACATGGACGAGAATGTGATACAACCAAATGATATCAAGAAGAAGAGCATAAGAAATATTTTATATATTTATTACATCACTATCCTTCCACTGACTTCTTTCAGCTTCGTCCTCAACCATGATTGGTTGACACGCCCAGACGTGTGACGTCTGTTCTCATACAATGATGTAAAAGGCGGATAAATGAAACATGGCCGTTCAGACTGAAGTAACATTGCAGAAAATCGATCTGTTTGAGATTCAGAAGCTCGTATAAAAGCGACCTGGGTCTGATTTTGAAAAATCTGAATTCAGCTGTTGAGAATGTCCTGAAAGTATCAGATACAGATCACATATGGGCAAAAACAATCAGATTTGATCCACTTTGGGCTGCAGTCTGAACCAAAGGAATGCCTCCTCACTCTCAGACTGCACTGACCGACAATAACACTCATAAAGAACGTATGGTTTCACCCATGACTCAAAACAGAAGACACTAAAGCCAAGGCCTCTCCCACTTCTCTGTTCTCTGTATTCACAGCCACTCGTTTAAAAATCTGCTCCGTTTCAATGTCTTCAGCTGGAGGAAGATTTGTTACATAGAACCGTTTAAAGAACAGAAACTTCTACAAACATGCGCTCAGATCCCCCAGCTGTTGCAATGATGGGGAACAGAGTGTTCTTGTTTGCGTCCCGGACAGAGAGCTTGGTGTGTGAGCTAATGCCCTCAAAAAAGGAGTCCTCCCATATTCCCCAAGTGAACTCTGTGTCTCGTGTTCCACTCGAGACGTAAAACACTTCGCAGTTCATTGAGACAAAAGGAAAAACACGCACCATCTTTCACACAGACAGAAAGCTAATTAAAATGTGAGTGCTAGTTTGCTTCACACTTTCATAGTGTCCTCTGACAAAATATTCGCATACTCTGTATTCTGTATTGATTGTAACTTTAATCATTTTTTGGCCAAAAATTTTACTGTGTGTTTTGTGTATCATCTGCTAGTGACTGATGCTATATGTTTCATTCACTTAAACTTGGTGCTACAAGATCACACTGCAGTGCTATCTGGGATTTTTAAAGAGTACAGTATTTGGCCAATATTACTTCCTACTTTTTTGACGATATGGACAAAAAATATATTGCTATAGTCATTCACGATATGGATATTATCGCCAATCCAATTGTAATTTCTATTTCTGTTACAAATAAAAGCAAGTTTTTGTTCTGGAGTGAAAGTTGATCAAATCTGATCGTTGACAGAGTTTTATTGTGAAAACAAGGCAAAAATGTTCTAAACATGAACATTAGGTAATAATTTCATAATGTCATTATGATTACAGAAAATCTATATATGGCTACGCACGCGCACACGCACGCACGCAACACAACGGCACACACACATTTAAGCCCACTATCTGTACCACTACCCTGTGTCTACCACTCCATATCATCTTTATATAATTGTATATATTCTATATAAATTCTATATTATATAGATATATATATATATATATATATAGATATATATATATGATATATCTCTCAAACTGCCCCGCCCAACCTTAATATGGAGTTACTAGTAACAGTTAATAGTAACAGGTTCAATAGTTATTCAAAAAAATCTAAACGAACATGGATATGCATTTTTCCAAACAATATCTGCATAGTAAGCTCGCAGATTTTACAAAATAAGACAAATACAATTATATTTCTAACATGTTATTTAACATGTTGTTTGTAGGATAACTTCTG
>UELW01000077.1:24143-42142 GCA_900490495.1 Danionella dracula | reverse complement strand
GGGAGGAAGGGAAAGGGAAGAAGAAAGGCGAGAGAGAGGAAAGAGGAGAGAGAGATTGGGCAGAGTGCGAAGAGAAAGAGAGGAAAGGGGAAAGCAATGAGAGAGAGAGAAAGAGAGAGATGGGAAGAGTGAGAAGAACGAGAGAGAGGAGGAGGAGAAAGCAAGTGAGACAAGAGAGAGAAATGACAAAAAAAATGAGAGGAGAGAAAGAGAGGGGAGAGAAAGCAAGAGAGAAGAAAGAGAGAAAAAGAAAGAGAGAGAGAGAGAGAGAAAGAAGAAAGAAAGAGAGAGAGAGAGATGACAAACAAATGAGAGAGAATGGAAAGAGAGGGGGGGACAAAAGAGAGAGGAGAAGAATAATCAGATAATAAAACAATACAGGATCAACAAAACGTGCGAGAAAACAAACGTTAACCTTTAACAGCTATTAAACAATAAAACACAATAAAACATCACCAGTTAAAAAAAATGAGTTTTAAGATCAGATTTAAAGTTTTGCAGTGTCAGAAAAAACTGTTTCCAGAAACTCGGACTGTGAGAGAACGTTCTCGTAACGTTCTTGAAAGGTTGTCTAAATGTTAGCTCACAACATTTCCAAAAGAACGTTGTAGGAACGTTCTAATAAAAGCAAACTAAAAACGTTATCTGAACCACATTCTCAGAACGTTTTTTTTTGAGCGAGACATGTTCTGTAAAGGTTTAATAAAGACCTCGAGAAAACGTTAAAAAACTTGATTAAATGTTTACGCTAACGTTACGTAACGTTGCCAGCGTTCGTGGGAACGTTCCGAGAACGTTCTTGAAGCATGAATTTGTCAGCTGGGCCCGACACACTCGCGTGGACCCAGGGGCCCCTCCAGGGACGCTCGCCCCGTACGCTTCGAACACTCACAGCTCGCGATACTGAGTGAGTTCCACGTTAGAGAACTTGTGAAAGCTGGAAAAAAAAGCATTTCACGAGTTCGCTCTGCTCATAACTGCCTCGGATCTCACGCGAGAAACGGAGAAGCGAATGAGGAGAGCGGTCCCAGTGCTCGTCCGGGGCCGTTGACCCACCAGGGGCCCGGAGAACACTCCTCTGTAGGCGATGTTGTTGAAGAACACCTCCAGCTGGAGATCGTTGTGAAAATCGGCGGCCATGATGGTTCAGCGCTTGGTGAGCGTCTCTCACACCATTAACTCAGCTCTTTCTTTAGTGAAAACATAACGTTTAGTTTTACCTAACGAAAGAAATAATTATTATAAACTTCACCTCATCAGAGCTTTCATGAAGCTCAAAAGTAACGATACGAATGGAATCTAAATCCAACAAAAATTAAAAAATAAGTAACTGTGAGTGCAGCCGTGCTGACTCACTACTTTTAGGACCGGAGTTCCTTTTGCACTCGACACACGCCTAAAATAAGAAAAAAATTGTTCAAAGAATTGTCTTCTGTTGTTCTTTTAATAAAAATAAATAAAGATATGACATACAAAAAACTATCTTAAACTTAACTTAAATGCGGTGCAGGTCAAAAGACTGCTGCTCCACAGTCCACCAGGTTCCAACTACTCTATAACTTTTATTACGTAATTTCCAACAGCCAATCAAACCTCAGAAAACTGAGAAGAGCGAGAGCTCCGGCCCCCACCATGTGCACCTTCTACAGGGGCACCATCGAGAGCATCCTGACCAGCTGCTTCACTGTGTGGTATGGAAGCTGCAATGCATCCTGCCGCAAGATTCTACAACGCGTAGTGAGATCAGCTGAGAAGATCGTTGGTGTTGCCCTCCCCTCCCTCCAGGACATCTTCAGCACTAGGCTCACACGCAAAGCCCTAAGAATTGCAGGTGATCCCACCCACCCGACACATAGCCTCTTTAGCCTGCTGCCATCAGGGAGAAGACCGCGTAGTCTTCAGGCCAGGACCAGCAGACTGAAGAACAGCTTCTGCCACCAGGCAATCTGGAAGCTGAACTTGTGACTCTGCCCCCTCCCTCTCTCCAGCCTCACATTCCCCCTGAACCCTACCCCACCGGACACCGCACCACTCACTTTATCCAGCACTGGAGGCATTGGACTTAACACCTCAATCCTGGAACACTCTAGCCTGGAACACTCTAGCCTGGAACACTCTAGCCTGGAACACTCTACCCTGCAACACTCTAGCCTGCCAACCACTCTAGCCTGCAACACTCTAGCCTGGAACACTCTAGCCTGCAACACTCTAGCCTGCAACAGCTCTAGCCTGGAACACTCTAGCCTGGAACACTCTAGCCTGGAACACTCTAGCCTGCAACACTCTAGCCTGGAACACTCTAGCCGCAACTCTCTACCCTGCACACACTTAGCCTGCAACACTCTAGCCTGCAACACTTAGCCTGGAACACTCTAAGCTGCAAGCACTCTATCCTGTAACACTCTAGCCTGGAGCACTCTATCCTGGAGCACTCTATCCTGTAACACTCTAGCCTGGAGCACTCTATCCTGGAGCACTCTATCCTGTAACACTCTAGCCTGGAACACTCTAGCCTGGAAACACAACACTCTAGCCTGCAACACTCTAGCCTGCAACACTCTAGCCTGCAACACTCTAGCCTGCAACACTCTAGCCTGGAACACTCTAGCCTGGAACACTCTAGCCTGGAACACTCTAGCCTGCAACACTCTAGCCTGCAACACTCTAGCCTGCAACACTCTAGCCTGGAACACTCAATCCTGGAACACTCTAGCCTGGAACACTCTAGCCTGGAACACTCTAGCCTGGAACACTCTAGCCTGGAACACTCTAGCCTGGAACACTCTAGCCTGGAACACTCTAGCCTGGAACACTCTAGCCTGGAACACTCTATCCTGGAACACTCTAGCCTGGAACACTCTAGCCTGCAACACTCTAGCCTGCAACACTCTATCCTGGAACACTCTAGCCTGGAACACTCTAGCCTGGAACACTCTAGCCTGGAACACTCAATCCTGGAACACTCAATCCTGGAACACTCTAGCCTGCAACACTCTAGCCTGCAACACTCTAGCCTGCAACACACTAGCCTGCAACACTCTAGCCTGCAACACTCTATCCTGGAACACTCTAGCCTGGAACACTCTAGCCTGGAACACTCTAGCCTGGAACACTCTAGCCTGGAACACTCTAGCCTGGAACACTCTAGCCTGGAACACTCTAGCCTGGAACACTCTAGCCTGCAACACTCTAGCCTGGAACACTCTAGCCTGGAACACTCTAGCCTGGAACACTCTAGCCTGGAACACTCTAGCCTGGAACACTCTAGCCTGGAACACTCTAGCCTGGAACACTCTATCCTGGAACACTCTAGCCTGGAACACTCTAGCCTGGAACACTCTATCCTGGAACACTCAATCCTGGAACACTCTATCCTGGAACACTCTAGCCTGCAACACTCTAGCCTGCAACACTCTAGCCTGCAACACTCTAGCCTGCAACACTCTAGCCTGGAACACTCTAGCCTGGAACACTCTAGCCTGGAACACTCTAGCCTGGAACACTCTAGCCTGGAACACTCTATCCTGTAACACTCTAGCCTGGAGCACTCTATCCTGGAACACTCTAGCCTGGAACACTCTAGCCTGGAACACTCTAGCCTGGAACACTCTAGCCTGGAACACTCTATCCTGGAACACTCTATCCTGGAACACTCTAGCCTGCAACACTCTAGCCTGCAACACTCTAGCCTGCAACACACTAGCCTGCAACACTCTAGCCTGGAACACTCTAGCCTGGAACACTCTAGCCTGCAACACTCTAGCCTGGAACACTCTATCCTGCAACACTCTATCCTGGAACACTCTAGCCTGCAACACTCTATCCTGGAACACTCTAGCCTGGAACACTCTAGCCTGGAACACTCTAGCCTGCAACACTCTATCCTGCAACACTCTATCCTGGAACACTCTAGCCTGGAACACTCTAGCCTGGAACACTCTAGCCTGGAACACTCTAGCCTGGAACACTCAATCCTGGAACACTCTAGCCTGGAACACTCTAGCCTGGAACACTCTAGCCTGGAACACTCTAATCCTGGAACACTCAATCCTGGAACACTCAATCCTGGAACACTCTAGCCTGGAACCACTCTAGCCTGGAACACTCAATCCTGGAACACTCTAAGCCTGGAACACTCTAGCCTGGGAACACTCAATTCCTGGAACACTCAATCCTGGAACACTCAATCCTGGAACACTCTAGCCTGCAACACTCTAGCCTGCAACACTCTAGCCTGCAACACTCTAGCCTGCAACACTCTAGCCTGGAACACTCTAGCCTGGAACACTCTAGCCTGGAACACTCTAGCCTGGAACACTCTAGCCTGGAACACTCTAGCCTGGAACACTCTAGCCTGGAACACTCTAGCCTGGAACACTCTAGCCTGGAACACTCAATCCTGGAACACTCAATCCTGGAACACTCTAGCCTGGAACACTCTAGCCTGGAACACTCTAGCCTGGAACACTCAAGCCTGGAACACTCAAGCCTGGAACACTCTAGCCTGGAACACACTAGCCTGGAACACTCTAGCCTGGAACACACTAGCCTGGAACACACTAGCCTGGAACACTCTAGCCTGGAACACTCTAGCCTGGAACACTCTAGCCTGCAACACTCTAGCCTGGAACACTCTAGCCTGGAACACTCTAGCCTGGAACACTCTAGCCTGGAACACTCTAGCCTGGAACACTCTAGCCTGGAACACTCTAGCCTGGAACACTCTAGCCGGGAACACTCTAGCCTGGAAACTCTAAGCCTGGAACACTCTAGTCCTGGAACACTCTAGCCTGGAACACTCTAGCCTGGAACACTCTAGCCTGGAACACTCTAGCCTGGAACACTCTAGCCTGGAAAACTCTAGCCTGGAACACTCTAGCCTGGAACACTCTAGCCTGGAACACTCTAGCCTGGAACACTCTAGCCTGGAACACTCTAGCCTGGAACACACTAGCCTGGAACACTCTAGCCTGGAACACTCTAGCCTGGAACACCTAGCCTGGACCTCTAGCCTGGAACACTCTAGCCTGGAACACTCTAGCCTGGAACACTCTAGCCTGGAACACTCTAGCCTGGAACACTCTAGCCTGGAACACTCTAGCCTGGAACACTCTAGCCTGGAACACTCTAGCCTGGAACACTCTAGCCTGGAACACTCTAGTCTGGAACACTCTAGCCTGGAACACTCTAGCCTGGAACACACTAGCCTGGAACACTCTAGCCTGGAACACTCTAGCCTGGAACACTCTAGCCTGGAACACTCTAGCCTGGAAAACTCTAGCCTGGAACACTCTAGCCTGGAACACTCTAGCCTGGAACACTCTAGCCTGGAACACTCAATCCTGGAACACTCAATCCTGGAACACTCAATCCTGGAACACTCTAGCCTGGAACACTCTAGCCTGGAACACTCTATCCTGGAACACTCTAGCCTGGAACACTCTAGCCTGGAACACTCTATCCTGGAACACTCAATCTTTACAAAAACCTGAAGGGTCTACGACTACCCTGGTTTAGCCCAACTAGGTTTTGGAAGGATATAGATCTACTTAAGTCAGTGAAGAGGGCTCATGGTGGAGCTGTGATTGTTGCTGTTAACGTAAAGTTGTCAAAACTCTGTACATTTTGTATGGATTTCTTTTTTTTTTCAATATTTTTTGCTTGTATAGACACTCAACTGGTTTTTTCTTCGATAAAAAAGAAGATTTGCAATTTTTTCGTCTCTTCATTGCTGACTCCCCAACGCCTGAAGGCTCTCTAAGTCTACACTACGACAGAAATGGAAAACAAGTTAAAGAAATGCAAACCACTCGCAAACAGAGTAAGAGATGTACTTGCACCTGACTTTGGATTGTGTCTTGTGTAGAGTGTTTGTGTCCAAAAGAACAGAGAGAAACCACGTTACTCAAACATAGTTTATTCACTGCAAAGCATCCAAAACACGAGTTCTGCAGATGAAAATATATCGCGCGAGGTGTGGAGAACAACAACAGTGCAGCAAGTTCGTCCGCTGTTCAGAGCAATCAGGAAAACACACACGAAATCATCGTTTGAGTGACGAGGAACACGAGGAACGCAATCAGCGACGGATAACTGAGTTCAGAAGAGCCCATCAAAACATTCAAATAAAGCGTCCAGATAAATATATACAAACATAATAACTACAGCAACGAGTCCACAGCATGCTCCACGTAGCCCTCGGTTAGCTCTCCATCAAAAATATTCATCACTTGACATCTTTGTGCAAAAAAACTAGACTTGTTTTGTGATTCGGTGAGAAAAACACACGTCACATCACTGCACCAAACACATGGTCTCGAGCGCGACGCGCACGCAGGCTGAGAGTGGCAAGAACAGACAATCAGAGTCGTAGCGAAGGAAATATTTGGTCCGTGTGATCCCTGCGCGCGCACAACAACATCCACGTCGACTCCGTCTGGAGTAAACATTCCAACAGACAGAAGAATAAACACATTCACGAGAAATGATTGTTCCAGCATCAAAAAAAAAGGATTTCTCCTGATATTAAAGCAATGGATCGGTTTATTTCAGGGGTCACCAGCTCTGGTCCTGCGGGGCCCCTACCCTGCCTTAGCATGCGCACTACTCTAGGACTTTAAGTTTTGCTTACTTTCTTTCTTTCTTTTCTTTTTAAAGCCCTGACAGTAACACGGCCATTTCATGGCTATCCCCGTTTTAAGATTTTGTTAATATTTCAATTTAACAACTCATAGAATCATTAAAAACTTGTTTTAAAACTAAGTAAGAACTCTTAGCTCAAGTAAAATCTTTTTTTAGCTCTTCTGGGTTCGCGTGGACTTCTCTCAGATCTTCTCCAGTCAGGTTCTTCTTCCTCGTGGAGTTATAAACTGGACGTTCTATCAAGACGTGTTTAAAAAATAAAATACATTTGCGACGTCTACATAAAGCATCGCCTCACTTTTAAGAAGAAAACGATGAGTTTTCCCGATTCGACATCCGGTTTAATTTTTGCTTACATAGAATTGGCCCAGAAAATGCAAGCGGGTAAGCGTACTGGGAGAGCTGTCCATGGAAGGGCCCCGGGGCCAAGAAGCGAGATGTGGAGATGGGTGGAGAGGGGAGTTTTGTGTTTAATCGCCAAATTGGAAGTGCTCAGCTAACAGGGAACGTTCTCGCTAACGTTCTTTAAAGGTTGTCTAAATGTTAGCTCATAACGTTTCCAAAAGAGCCGTAAAGTAAAATCACGATCCAAACAAGATCCTCAGAACATTCCTCGAGCGTTTCTCTGGAGCGGTGGATGTTCTAAAAACGTTTTAAAAACTTTGAGAGAACGTTCATTGAATGTTAAAAAAAACAAAAACTGGACGAACTAACGTTTATGCAACGTTATTAGCGGTAACGCTCCCAGAACGTTCTTGTGACGTAACTTTGTTACCTGGTTACAGCTTTATATCTTTGGAGGAGTTTGAAATCACCTGGAGATTGTTTACGAGTTATTTAAAAATTGTTCCCCGGTGCAGCAGGTGGTGGTGGTAGAGGGGAGTTGGTGACCCGGGGGTTTTCCTGTTAGCCGTTAGCTGTACAGCGCTAGTTTATAGCTCTCACTCTTTCTTCGGCCTGTAGGTGGCGTTCTAGACTGAGTCTCGTTGACATCACTTGACATCTTTGTGCAAAAAAGTAGAACTGTTCTGTGATTCGATGAGAAAAACACACGTCACATCCCTGCACCAAACACATGGTCTCGAGCGCCGCGTCGTCCCTCAAACACACGGTTCGACAGCTTCTGAACACACACACTAAGCTTTGCGTTAAAACTGAAATAAAACATTTTGTGGGAGCAAAAGATGGTGTACACTAGGTGGCAGTATTTGCAAGGTCTTCGGTGGCAGAGATCACTTTTTCCCAGAGATAAAAGTTACAATCAAACATCTTCTCGAGGAACACACGATTGATGAAATGATGAGAAAACTCAAATTTAAGAATGATTGGAGCACAACACCGTGATCTTTATTCTTAGTTTATTCTCGTTTGAATGAAAACTGTGTGTTTTAAACGTAAGATGATTTCTGGTCGAATCTTTTGCACGTGTTTGACTCTGCGGTAGAGAGGTCTGGCTGATTAACCCAAACTCGCATTTAGTTCCTTCTAAAGACCAACAGGTGACGCTATGCTCACTGCATTTACGTTATACACAGCCGAAGGTTTCCTCGGATAAGAACACTTATCGGACGCCAATGGGATTATTGATCGGTCACTTAAGCGCCTCTTTATGGTTAATTATGAACAGAAAAGTGTTTTAAGAAACTTCTAGATCAGGGATCTCCATCTGGTCTAGCATGCATCCTAGTCTAGCTCCAGACGAGCCACGAGGAGCTTCATTAGTGTGATCAGGTGTGTTTCATGATGGTGAAACCTAAATGTGCAGCGCTCAGAACCTCCGGGACCAGATTTGGTGATCTCGGCTCTAAAGGCCAACGTAAAAAAATGCTGACCACAAGGTGGCAGCAGTAAAATATCAAGATGCAGAAGTCGACTCAAATTTGGGGTGCGTGCACATGTTTGATCTTTCAAAAAAAAAAATGTTTGAGCACGATTAACCCCTTCCCGCCTAAATTATTTTACAAGTTTAGGAGTAAAATGTGACCGCACATTTATATTGTTTGTGGTGATAAACAATGAAAATAAAAATCCCATTGTTTGGTCTCTGAAGACTAAGCTGATGTGCTTCTCAAAACGTGGAGTTCGGTGTCTCTTTTCAGTGCAAACCAGAATGTGGAAAACATCAATCACTTAAAAGGAGAAAGTGTGTACTTTAGCGTTTGGGCTGAAGAGGTGCGATCAGCTCCTCTCCAGCGCTTCAACGTTCTCCTGATTGTTTTTCAGAGAACTTTAAAGCTATTTCATTGTACAACAAACATCAGATGTCCTGAAAATAGGCTTGGAAACAGAAAATCAGGGTCTGAAGGGGTTAACGTGATATGGTTCCAGCTCTCAGTGAGAGCATAGATGAGCGTAACGTGTTTATGGAGAGGTTCCTCGAAAGCGAGGGACAAAAAACATTGAGGTTTCCGTGTCTTCACAACTCCAGCTTGAGAAGGAGCTCCGTTACATTTGGTCTTCCGTAGAGACGGAGGTTGGATGGATTAGCTGGACATTGAAGGATCGTTTGGTGATTGGTTATGCGCTCCACCCACCAAGAGGTCTCTGAGAGCCGCAGCCCTGACTCCAGAACCGAGTCCAGATCGGAGCCTCTATCTGAGCCGAGCCGAGAAGCAGCGCATGTACTCCGTCATCCAGCGCTCGTCCGCCACGCTCAGCGCTGACTTCCTGCACTTCTCCAGGTCAGCGGACCGCGCCCGCCGGTGCTCGGAGCCCCGCCCGGCCTTCTTGGGTTCTCTTCGGGTCTGAACGCCCACGTCAGCGCGTCCGATCTGAAAACAGAGGACGCGTGGAGCGAGAGAACAATCTGAATCTGAATCATGTTGATTTGAGTCTTCTCAAATTTAAAACCACTGACTTTTTTTAAAGGCACGATCATTTATTGATGTATTTTCAAACTTCTTTTTTTTTTTTTTTACAGATGTTCATTTTGTAAAGATACAGCTTGAACTTTTCAAGAAGAAAAAACATCAAAACATCAAATTCAATATTGTAAAATTCAAACCACAAAATTCAGATCTAGGAGAGTAGATCAGGGGTCACCGCCAGGGCAGAGCAGACGATCACAGAGCAGTCGATGCAGCAAATTTGCAATTTTTCTAGAAAAGTACGCGTCTCATCCGTGTAACCATATTATTAGCATGATTAGCAAGCTTCTAGAACTTTACTAGCATGATCAACAAATCAAGTTCCTATAGCTTCATCGATTGTTCTGTGATTCTGTGATCGACTACTCTTCCCTGGTGATGACCCCTGACCTACTCTCTGTTAGATCTGAATTTCACAACTTGAATCTTGCGGTTTTAATTTTACAATATTGAATTTGATGTTATGACATTTTTCTTCTTGAAAACTTCAAGCTGTATTTTTACAAACTGACTATCTGTAAAAAATCTGAAATTCAACTTCAATGGCATTTTCATGGCATATAATATTCAGGGTTATTAAATTGCAATAATCAATCATTCAAATCAACACAATTCAGATTAGGGTTCCAGGTTTGTTAAATATCAAGAACACATAATCGTATCACTATTCTGGATTTTATTTTAACCTTTGTGGGGTATTCCCATTTTAAAAGCAATTAAAAATAACATTTTACTCCATAACACATTAACATATATGACTTTTATCTCAAAATCAAACAATATAGAGAACATATCTGGAATTATTGCAACCAGTCCCTACTAGAAAAGAATATACACTTTTCTTTTTTATTCTTGTAAAAATTAGAAACGGGTCGATTTGACCCGAAGGCCAGACAAGGGTTAAGAGAAGCCATTCTGTGGAATAGAAACGTTCTTGTAGAAGTTGTTTCAGCTCTCAGGAATGCAGAAGCACCATTCGTTGTAAGGTAAGATAAGCTGCTGTTTGCTGCTCAAGCTGTGTGTCACGCAGCGGCGCTACTCTGCCTGCGAGCTCGGGATATCAGTGCTCCTCGCTGAATAATTCACCGCTTCCACTCACAGAGTTGGATTTCACACAGGCTCCTGTTGGACACATTTTCCACGTTTTCCCTCGATATGTTTGATTGAGAAGCCAATGTTCTGTTCTGGCTTTTAAACATAATATTATCCTTCTGACTAAAATCTCTGAGCGCTACTCCTCCAGCAGCTGGACTCCTGGAACGCTCTTCTCAGAGCTCGTCCCAAAAACACCATTAAACATCTCCAGCTCGCTCAGAACGCAGCGCTCCGATTCTAACCAGAACTAGAAAGTCAGAACACATTTCTTCAGTCTCTCACTGGCTGCTGGTCTCCTTCAGAATAGATTTTAAAGTTCTGCTGCTCGTATATAAGTCCAAACACTAAACACCTAACAGAGAAGATCAGAGAATACACACCAAACAGAGAGCTGAGATCCTCAGATCAGATAAATGAGATCTCCCCCGGGTTAATTCCACTCAGGGTGAATCCTCCTTTAGTTCTCCTGCGGCCCACAGAGGAACCAGCTCCAGAGGAGATCAGGGGGTGCCAACACTTTAGTTCCCCTGCGGCCCACAGAGGAACCAGCTCCAGAGGAGATCAGGGGTGCCAACACTTTAGTTCTCCTGCGGCCCACAGAGGAACCAGCTCCAGAGGAGATCAGGGATGCCAACACTTTAGTTCTCCTGCGGCCCACAGAGGAACCAGCTCCAGAGGAGATCAGGGGTGCCAACACTTTAGTTCCCCTGCGGCCCACAGAGGAACCAGCTCCAGAGGAGATCAGGGGTGCCAACACTTTAGTTCCCCTGCGGCCCACAGAGGAACCAGCTCCAGAGGAGATCAGGGTTGCCAACACTTTAGTTCTCCAGCGGCCCACAGAGGAACCAGCTCCAGAGGAGATCAGGGGTGCCAACACTTTAGTTCTCCTGCGGCCCACAGAGGAACCAGCTCCAGAGGAGATCAGGGGTGCCAACACTTTAGTTCCCCTGCGGCCCACAGAGGAACCAGCTCCAAAGGAGATCAGGGGTGCCAACACTTTAGTTCCCCTGCGGCCCACAGAGGAACCAGCTCCAGAGGAGATCAGGGGTGCCAACACTTTAGTTCCCCTGCGGCCCACAGAGGAACCAGCTCCAGAGGAGATCAGGGGTGCCAACACTTTAGTTCCCCTGCGGCCCACAGAGGAACCAGCTCCAGAGGAGATCAGGGGTGCCAACACTTTAGTTCTCCAGCGGCCCACAGAGGAACCAGCTCCAGAGGAGATCAGGGGTGCCAACACTTTAGTTCTCCTGCGGCCCACAGAGGAACCAGCTCCAGAGGAGATCAGGGGTGCCAACACTTTAGTTCCCCTGCGGCCCACAGAGGAACCAGCTCCAGAGGAGATCAGGGGTGCCAACACTTTAGTCACGTTTAAATCCAGGATAAAGACTCTCCTGTTTAGTTGAGCTTTTGTCGACTGAGCACCAACGTCCAACAACTATTTTATCTCTGCACTTCACTTCTTACTCTGTTTTAATCGATGTTTTTACATTTTCAGTTTTTAATCACTATGATTTTATTACTTTTTTTTGCTTGATTTTATTAAATGTGATTTCTTTTTATTCTTTGTTTCCAATATTAAGCACTTTGAATTACGCTGTGTATGAAATGTGCTACACAAATAAACTCGCCTTGCATAGGCACTTCAAGCAACTGACTTCAAACTTTTCTCAAACTCGAATGGCTACATCTCCTCATACCGCTAGCACTAAAGGATTCTGGGATATCGCTAAGAATGCTGGGAAATTCTCCCATTGACTTACCATCGTGTCAAACTTTGTCAAGCTGCAGCTCAAACTGAGAACATCGTAGAAACTTAACACTCAGAGAACTTATCAGTCTGAGCAATACCATGCTGAGAAAGGTGAGAAAGTATTTGACCCCTAGGCTCTAGGGGGGGTCAAAGGTCACCATGACTTGACTCATACCATTCATTATCAATGTCAATGCTGAGCCAAAACAATAGTGACACAGAGGTTGATTTACGTTGCTCAAAGTGGCAAAATAGACCCCTCCATAGCAACCAAACTGTTTACCCTAGCAACCATTTTAATGCTCTATGGCTCAGCTTAGGAACAGTGTTAAGACATAGTGGTTGCTTTACATGACTCACATAGACAAGAGGAATAATAAATGATGTCACTGACCCCTCCATAGCAACCAAACTGTTTACCCTAACTACCTTTTTAACGCTCTAAATCTCAGCTTAGGAACAGTGTTAAGACATAGTGGTTGCTTTACATGACTCACATAGACAAGAGGAATAATAAATGATGTCACTGACCCCTCCATAGCAACCAAACTGTTTACCCTAACTACCTTTTTAACGCTCTAAATCTCAGCTTAGGAACAGTGTTAAGACATAGTGGTTGCTTTACATGACTCACATAGACAAGAGGAATAATAAATGATGTCACTGACCCCTCCATAGCAACCAAACTGTTTACCCTAACTACCTTTTTAACGCTCTAAATCTCAGCTTAGGAACAGTGTTAAGACATAGTGGTTGCTTTACATGACTCACATAGACAAGAGGAATAATAAATGATGTCACTGACCCCTCCATAGCAACCAAACTGTTTACCCTAACTACCCTTTTAACGCTCTATATCTCAGCTTAGGAACAGTGTTAAGACATGGGGGTTGGTTTATGACTCACATTGACAAGAGGAACAATAAATGATGTCATTGACCTCTCCATAGCAACCAGACTGTTTACTCTAGTTAGTTAGCATTTTCTCATCACTCTATGTATTGCTAATACCATGATGGTTTTGCCTTATTGAAGTATCAAGTTGTTTATCGCTTTAAACGACTATTTACACTGATTTCAACAGCTTCAAGTGTTGCACATTTCCTAAGCTAAATCTTTATCAAACTTTTAAAGAACGGCAATCTCAAGCCAACATAACGTTTGCTGTCCAAACTTCTTTTTCCCGTCATCTCAAGAGATTAGAAAAATATTCTCAGTATAGATGTTTTGTTCTCTCAGGCCGTACCTCCACAGCAGACATGGACCCCTTCATGTTCGGGGCCCTTCTGGTCTCGATGTGCCTCTCGGCCCAGTCGTAGTTCATGAAGGAGCGTCTGTTCTCGCGGTTGGACGGCCGCTCCTTGCTGTTTGCCGGGGGTTGGCTCTTAGCCCGGGTTGCTCTCTTTTCTCTCACAGAGAGGCGAGATTCGTCGCTCTCCAGCTCTTTATCGGGGTAGCAGGGCTCTGAGCGGGGCGCTCGCTGTCTCTGCCGTCGCTTTGGAAAGGATTCCGAGGGGCCGTTGGGTGTCACCGCCACCTTCAGGCCGTTTTCTGCAAGCAAAGACGACTCAATATTCAGGAAGTGTTTTCCAGCACACATCTTGATAGCTCCTGCTGATTGGCTACCAGCTTCTGTATTTTAACTTTATTTAAGTTGAATCACAGCTGTAGCGTAAACGCAGGTGGAGCTTCTCATAAATCTGTCCAAAATACGACCGCAGAGCTTCTAACATCCACACCGGCTACCAAAGATCACAAAATATAACTAAATAATCTGGATTATTTTCAGTGTTGAAGAGAGAACATTCAGCATGTCTGTAAGAAATAAAACAATGATTTACAACGTGCCATATGAAAGTGAGCAGTCGGCCAGAGGTGGAGTGAGCCATACCTGGAATTTATGCTCTGCATGTAACCCATCCCAATGTACACACACACACACACACCGTGAGCACTCACCCAGAGCAGTGGGAGCCATGGCTGCGGGGCCCAGGGAGCAGTCGGGGAACTGGAGCTCCTCGAGGGCTCCACAGCTGTGATTGTTGAAGATGGAGAGCAAGTGTTTCATCACTCACTCCACCTTCAACTCGGTGAATCTGGGGATCGAACCCGGGACCTTCAGATCACAAGTCGGTCTCCTTATCCACCGAACCACAACTGCTCAACACCTCTTTTAAATGATTAAATGATTGATAGTGAATATTTGCCCCTCTAGACTATCGCTGCACCCTTAATAACCTTCAGAAGGCAGAAATTATCATAAACAATGTCTCTGAATGTCCTCACAATGAGTCGTGTACCCCCTGTTCCTCCCTCTGGCATGCTTCCGCCACGCCCCCTTCTGACCAACCCTCAACTTGTTCGTTTTTCTTCGACAAAACATCTACTTTCAACAATCTTTTTTTATAAACTAGGAAACATCTGGGAAGTGAATGAAGCAAGGGTCATCACATGTGCACGGAGGTTAAAGCTGCTTCCTCTCAGAAGGTCACCGGTTCGATTCTATTTTCTGGGGGTTTTTTAATGAAAAGGGAAATTAGAACCTGACAGTTATATACAGTGAAGTACAATTCGGTTTTAAAAAAAGCTCAAACTGTTTATAATCTGCACCATTTATGATTGCATCTTCACTCAGAAGACAGCTGGTGGACCCCTAAATTTGGGCAGAATCGGAGCCTACAGTCCTTGCCTATTGATTATAGGTGCCATATCATGCCCCTTTAAAATGATTGATAATAAATATCTGCCCTATCTAGGCTATCACTGCACACCTAATAACCTCCAGAAGGCAGTATTTATCCTAAACAATGTTTTTAAATCTCCTTAAATAGTTGAAACAAGCAGTGTACCTCCTCTTCCCACTGTCATGTTTCACCACGCCCCCTGGTGGGTTTCACACAGAAAACCCTCCCATTTCTGATCAATACGTTCATCTTTTGAAGCCAAGCAACACTTTTTGTTCTTTCTTTTCATTGTTTATCGACGTGGTTCTGCTCAGCCAACCTGTATGCTTTTTTCATTGAGATGAGCTGTAGTAGCGCTTCATCTGATTGGGCAGAGCTTTGGTTAAGGGGTGTGGCTACAGCCATCAAGCCGTTTTGAGCTTCAGAAAAAGAAAATTCCACAAACCGATCTGAAAACGACTCGAGTCAACGCCTGAATAGTCACATTTACTTGATGCGGCATCTTTAAGTGTTCTATTACGGAGGATAGACGTAGGTACCCACCCTTGCGAGCGATGCTCTCCACCGTCGCACTGCTGTCCGTGAGAACGTCTCCATTCACCTGTGGCTTCCAGGAGTTCAGATGCTCCTCGGTGTCGTTCCTGGACTCCGATGAAGACGTGCAGTGCTTACCATTTGAGACTTTAGGACTGGACCTTCCACTGGACTCTGAGCCGCTGTCCCATCCGTCGGCGAACAGAGGTCTGTGCGTCTGCTCCATCATTCTCCGGCTCAGCCTGTACTTCACCGAGTCCTCGTAGCTCTTGGAGAAGGTCTCCCATCTGGGGTTTCTGTACCTCTTCATGTACTCGGTCTTCTTGGACATGTTGTTATTGGTGCACATGCTTCCAGCTCACCTGTGAAATGAGGGATACGAGGTCAAAGCGCGCATGCGCGATGAGCGCCTCATCATTTCTGCTCATGATTTCGGCTGTGCTGAGCACGGGGGAGTGTTTGGTAAGGTAGAGCTGGTTACAGCCCGGTGCTCGCATTATTTATTGATCATCTTTACATAATAGATAAGCCAGCGTCACATCCGATGTCTCAAAAAGCGACAATGGACTGGTTCTTTCTAAGTAAAAAGATTTACTAGCATGCGATATTCTGTTACATCTCATAGTTATGGGAGCATGCAGGTTCTTGGGGTAATAAACCATGCACACAGAAGAAACACCAGTTGGATCGCACTCAGTGCACAGCTCTGCAGGTAAACATTGACCCGGATAAATAAATAAATAAATATACGCGCGTTAAACTCACCCTCATCCGCTTCCTCTCGTATAATCTATCCTCTGGTGAATCTGTGCATTTTATTTCACATCCTCACATGCATCTGTGCATCATGAGCGGCTCCTGCTGCGCCGCGAGCTCGAATCAACAACCCTTCAGCTTGGATGAGGATGCACACTGCGCATGCGCCGAGCATCGCGCGCGCGAGGACCTGATGCGCGGCCATGAGCCTACCGTGTAATCCGCCGTTTAATTGATCCTAATTTGATTATAAACCTCGTCTTTGTCTCGCTGTGTGGCGGAGGAGGTGAACTCTCAGAGGACTTGGTTGTTCCGTCGGCTATTTTCGTTAAAGAGGTCAACTAGAGAGAGTGACGGTTTATAACCGACGAGAAGGCACGGCGCATGCGCAATGTAGATGTCAGTTTTTCGGTCAGTTATGGTAAAAATAAATTACAATAGTCAGTTTTCGGATGCATTTGTGATTCATAGGGAGCTCACTGAGACCAAAGGTTTCAAAGCATTGGATGAATGCGTGCAGACCAAAAAGCTGTGTATGTATGAATGATTCTGTCGTGTTTCAGTGTTTTTGCTTCTCTTTTCTTATTATAAGGTCCAACTTATGCACTTTTACTAACCAAATAAAAAAGTGCCTCGTTTTGTCATAAAAGATTAATTAAAAGAAGACTTAGCTGTGATTTTCACAACCTAGATCGTTTATTATTGATAATAAACTACATTTAAATGTAGTTTGACTTTTTTGTAGGTGGCATATTTTTTGTAAATGTTATTTGAAAGACAGGCTTTTCTATCAGAAAGACTAAAAATTTAAGTGTTCTGAGTGTAGAGAGGAAAAAAATTCCGCTCTAAACAGCTGCATGCCTTTCCGTAGGATGTGAGATGAGCCAAAAATGTGTTTAGAACATGATCTATTAAGAAACATGATGATTTTCAGGTTTCAAGAGAGCCGTGAAATGAGTTGACTGGGACTGCTTCGCGTTTTTTTTGCAGGACATGCTTCAAGCAGCAGTGCAGTATCGGGAGACCAAAGCTTCTCTGTATCGAGCACCAAGAACAGCAGCGCAGAGCCCGAGTACATCCCCTGGACAGGTAACGTCTCCTGAAGATCCTTCTCCACTACATCTGGGTTACGTCTGAGTTGCGTCTGCGAAGATAAAAGCGTTCAGTGATTGGTTAACATTACCCGAGCGGAGATGAAGAAGAAAGGTTTCATTGATTGGTGGACATCAGTTGAGCAGAGATGAAGAAGAAAGAGCGTCGTGTGATTGGTGACAACATTGACGGAGATGAATAAGAAAGGCGTTCAGTGATTGGTGGACATCAGTTGAGCAGAGATGAAGAAGAAAGAGCGTCGTGTGATTGGTGGACATCATCCGAGCGGAGAAGAAGAAGAAAGCGCGTCGTGTGATTGGTGGACATCATCCGAGCGGCGATGAAGAAGAAAGCGCGTCGTGTGATTGGTGGACATCATCCGAGCGGAGAAGAAGAAAGCGCGTCGTGTGATTGGTGGACATCATCCGAGCGAGAAGAAGAAGAAAGAGCGTCGTGTGATTGGTGGACATCATCCGAGCGTCGATGAAGAAGAAAGCGCGTCGTGTGATTGGTGGACATCATCCGAGCGGAGAAGAAGAGAAAGCGTGTCGTGTGATCGGTGGACATCATCCAGCGGAA
>UELW01000077.1:0-24118 GCA_900490495.1 Danionella dracula | reverse complement strand
GCTGTTCTTCTAGAGGAGGCTCTCTGCTCCTCTCGTTCTGTCGCTCCTGCAGCAGCTGCTCCTTGTTCGGTGAGGAGCTGTTTCTTCTAGAGGAGGCTCTCTGCTCCTCTCGTCTGTCGCTCCTGCAGCAGCTGCTCCTTGTTCGGTGAGGAGCTGTTCTTCTAGAGGAGGCTCTCTGCTCCTCTCGTCTGTCGCTCCTGCAGAGCTGCTCCTTGTTCGGTGAGGAGCTGTTCTTCTAGAGGAGGCTCTCTGCTCCTCTCGTCTGTCGCTCCTGCAGCAGCTGCTCCTTGTTCGGTGAGGAGCTGTTCTTCTAGAGGAGGCTCTCTGCTCCTCTCGTCTGTCGCTCCTGCAGCAGCTGCTCCTTGTTCGGTGAGGAGCTGTTCTTCTAGAGGAGGCTCTCTGCTCCTCTCGTCTGTCGCTCCTGCAGCAGCTGTTCCTTGTTCGGAGAGGAGCTGTTCTTCTAGAGGAGCTCTCTGCTCCTCTCGTCTGTCGCTCCTGCAGCAGCTGCTCCTTGTTCGGTGAGGAGCTGTTCTTCTAGAGAGGCTCTCTGCTCCCGTCTGTCGCTCCTGCAGAGTGTTCCTGTTCGGAGAGGAACTGTTCTTCTAGAGGAGGTCTCTGCTCCTCTCGTCTGTCGCTCCTGCAGCAGCTGCTCCTTGTTCGGTGAGAGCTGTTCTTCTAGAGGAGGCTCTCTGCTCCTCTCGTCTGTCGCTCCTGCAGCAGCTGCTCCTTGTTCGGTGAGGAGCTGTTCTTCTAGAGGATGATCTCTTCTCCTCTCGTCTGTCGCTCCTGCAGCAGCTGTTCCTTGTTCGGTGAGGAGCTGTTTTTCTAGAGGAGGCTCTCTGCTCCTCTCGTCTGTCGCTCCTGCAGCAGCTGCTCCTTGTTCGGTGAGGAGCTGTTCTTCTAGAGGAGGCTCTTGCTCCTCTGTCCGTCGCTCCGGAGCAGCTGCTCCTTGTTCGGTGAGGAGCTGTTCTCTTAGAGGAGGCTCTCTGCTCCTCTCGTCTGTCGCTCCTGCAGCAGCTGCTCCTTGTTCGGTGAGGAGCTGTTCTTCTAGAGGATGATCTCTTCTCCTCTTGTCTGTCGCTCCTGCAGCAGCTGTTCCTTGTTCGGTGAGGAGCTGTTCTTCTAGAGGAGGCTCTCTGCTTTGAACCTGAACGTACTTTAGAACGTCCGTGGATGGGTTTGAGGAGCTGCTGGTGCTGCTGACGTTCGCTCTGAACCTGAACGTACTTTAGAAGGTCCGTGGATGGGTTTGAGGAGCTGCTGGTGCTGCTGACGCTCGCTCTGAACCTGAACGTACTTTAGAACGTCCGTGGATGGGTTTGAGGAGCTGCTGGTGTGTGGTTCGCTCTGAACCTGAACGTACTTTAGAAGGTCTGGGATGGTTTGAGGAGCTGTGGTGCGTGTGCTGACGCTCGCTCTGAACCTGAATGTACTTTAGAAGGTCCGTGGATGGGTTTGAGGAGCTACTGGGGCTGCTGACGCTCGCTCTGAAAATGAACGTATTTTAGAAGGTCGTGGATGGGGTTGAGGAGAGCTGGTGCTGCTGACGCTCGCTCTGAACTGAACGTACTTAGAAGGTCCATGGATAGGTTTAAGGAGCTGCTGGGACTGCTGACGCTCGCTCTGAAACTGAACGTATGTTAGAAGGTCCGTGGATGGGTTTGAGGAGCTGCTGGTGCTGCTGACGCTCGCTCTGAACCTGAACGTACTTTAGAAGATCTGTGGATCGGTTTTTAGGAGCTGCTGGTGCTGCTGACGCTCGCTCGCTCTGAACCTGAACGTACTTTAGAAGGTCCGTGGATGGGTTTGAGGAGCTGCTGGTGCTGCTGACGCTTGCTCTGAACCTGAACGTACTTTAGAACGTCCGTGGATGGGTTTGAGGAGCTGCTGGTGCTGCTGACGTTCGCTCTGAACCTGAACGTACTTTAGAAGGTCTGTGGATGGGTTTGAGGAGCTGCTGTGGTGCTGCTGACGCTCGCTCTGAACCTGAACGTACGTTAGAAGGTCCATGGATGGGTTTGAGGAGCTGCTGGGGCTGCTGACGCTCGCTCTGAAACTGAACGTACGTTAGAAGGTCCGTGGATGGGTTTGAGGAGCTGCTGGTGCTGCTGACGCTCGCTCTGAACCTGAACGTACGTTAGAAGGTCCGTGGATGGGTTTGAGGAGCTGCTGGGGCTGCTGACGCTCGCTCTGAAACTGAACGTATTTTAGAAGGTCCGTGGATGGGTTTGAGGAGCTGCTGGTGCTGCTGACGCTTGCTCTGAAACTGAACGTACTTTAAAAGGTCTGTGGGATGGGTTTGAATGAGCTGCTGGTGCTGCTGACGTCTCGCTCTGAACCTGAACGTACGTTAGAAGGTCCATGGATGGGTTTGAGGAGCTGCTGGGGCTGCTGACGCTCGCTCTGAATCTGAACGTACGTTAGAAGGTCCGTGGATGGGTTTGAGGAGCTGCTGGTGCTGCTGACGTTCGCTCTGAACCTGAACGTACTTTAGAAGGTCCGTGGATGGGTTTGAGGAGCTGCTGGGGCTGCTGACGCTCGCTCTGAATCTGAACGTACGTTAGAAGGTCCGTGGATGGGTTTGAGGAGCTGCTGGTGCTGCTGACGCTCGCTCTGAACCTGAACGTACGTTAGAAGGTCCGTGGATGGGTTTGAGGAGCTGCTGGGGCTGCTGACGCTCGCTCTGAACCTGAACGTACTTTAGAAGGTCCGTGGATGGGTTTGAGGAGCTGCTGGTGCTGCTGACGCTCGCTCTGAACCTGAACGTACTTTAGAAGGTCCGTGGATGGGTTTGAGGAGCTGCTGGGGCTGCTGACGCTCGCTCGCTCTGAACCTGAACGCACTTTAGAAGGTCCGTGGATGGGTTTGAGGAGCTGCTGGGGCTGCTGACGCTCGCTCTGAACCTGAACGTACTTTAGAAGGTCCGTGGATGGGTTTGAGGAGCTGCTGGTGCTGCTGACGCTCGCTCTGAACCTGAACGTACTTTAGAAGGTCCGTGGATGGGTTTGAGGAGCTGCTGACGCTCGCTCGCTCTGAACCTGAACGTACTTTAGAAGGTCCGTGGATGGGTTTGAGGAGCTGCTGGTGCTGCTGACGCTCGCTCTGAACCTGAACGTACTTTAGAAGGTCCATGGATGGGTTTGAGGAGCTGCTGACGCTCGCTCTGAACCTGAATGTCCTTTAGAACATCCGTGGATGGGTTTGAGGAGCTACTGGTACTGCTGACGCTGTGTCTGTGTGTGAGCTCAAAGAGTTCAGTTCTTTCATTTACGAGCACACTGGTGAGGTTTCTCCTTTTCTCACAAAGAGGCATTTTCTAAGCATAACTTTTTTTTTTCTGAAATATAGTCAAATTGGGTTTTCCTTTTGCCCATTTGTGTTTGTGGATTTGAAATTTTCTCAATCAAAGATTAATAACAAAAGAAACACTAGGGGACACTCTCAGTATGTCCTAGCCGTTCTTCCTTCTCCACAGCTTAATGAATACCGAAGAGAGGATGCTGCCCTCTAGTGTTCTCACACAGCAAACCTCCAGGTACACTTCTAAAAACATTGCATATAAACATTTTCTCGGGAGGCCATGCACTAGGCAAATGATTTTAAGCATAAAACGTCTGAAAATAAATGGAATTAATCCAGAAATCTTCTCAAGAGGATTTGTGGTCCATTTGAAAATGAGGTCCAGATAAAATGCTCCAAATGGAGACATTTAGCCTGAAATTTGGGTTTTTCATCAGGAAGCTCTAAAACCCTGCGTATTTAAACACTTAAAATTCACCCAAGTAAAAAGCATTCAGAAACAGCTTTCACCTTCTCCTGCTTCCTCCCTTTCTACCGCAGAGATAACTCTCTGAAGATATACGTAACCTCGCGGTGTTCCAGACACCACGGTATTCAGGACAATCGACCTTTAACGCCATTCGTAGAAATAAACTCTTCCAGGTCAAAGCCGCTAAAATCATTTAAAAAAATACACTTAAGAGTTTTTTTCTAAATCTCTGGGAACCCTAACCATCATTTTTACTTTTTGTAGTATATAAGATTATTTTCCTAATCTCTGGCAACTTGAGCAATCACTTTTAAGTTTTTATTAAAAAAAAATTTACATTTAAGAGTCGCATGCCAACATCTGGCAACCCTAACAATCATTTTAACATGTGAATTAACATTTAGGAGCATTTTCTCAAACCCTGGCAACCCTAAAAATCCATTTCATGCAGATTTAAATGATTATTTCTCTACACAATTAACGTCAGTAAAAGGTAAAACTGGGTTTCCACACGTTCTTAACACTGAAAAACTCAAAGTTTAGGCCTTAAAAAGTGTTAAATTCACTGTTCCAGGGGTTAAGTAATTTCTCACTGCTCGTATTGTTCTGATGTTCATCTAGAGATCATCTGATAGTGTTGTTGTTGCTTGGGGTTGCCAGAGATTAAGAAAACACAAATAAATGCTAAAAAAAATATTGGGTACATGTCATAGATAGGGTTGCCAGAGTTCGTTACATATTTTTTCGTAAATCTTCAAAAACATTAATCACAATGTTTACCGGTGCCTTGGTTAAAAAAAAAGGCTCATTTACAGTTAAAAGTGATGGCTGGGGGTTGCCAGAGATTAAGAAAACACAAATAAATGCTAAAAAAAAAAAACATTAGGTGCATGTCATAGATAGGGTTGCCAGAGTTTGTTAAATGTTTTTGAAGATTTACGAAAAAATAGGTATCACAATGTTCACTGGCTTAAAAGTGATGGCTGGGGGTTGCCAGAGATTAAGGAAATGCTACTAAATGTTAAAAATAATTGTTAGGGTTGCCAGATAAGGACATACGACTGATAAATGAAAAAACATAAATGTGATTTTTAGGGTTGCCAGATAATTACATAAGACTCCATCTGTTTAGGGTTGCCAGATATTGAGAAAAACGCTGCTAAATGCAAATGTTGAAATTATTGCAAGGGTTGCCAGAGTTTGAAAAAAACCTTCGTAAATGCTCAAATACATAAAAGTGATGGTTACTATGTATTTGAAGGATTCTGTTCTTCATGCAACTAAGTTTTGCAAGTGTTTTAATGTTATGATCTAGCTCTTAAATTCGATTCTTAAAGGTCTTAAATTTGACCTCATGAGACCAGCAGAAACCCTGACGAATTATTTACTGACTCCTCAAATAAAGTTTTAAATTAGACCAAACATTGAATGGTCCAAAAGCATTCTGCTTCGAGTGTACGCCTGAGAAAACTCTATAACGAAAAAACAGCTGCCCGTGTCCGGAGTGCCACAGGTCTGCGTGAAACAAAGGTGCGCTCACCTTGATGACGTCGTTGACGGCGAGCAGCACCTCGCCCCAGCGCCCCGCGTCCGAACTCTCCC
The DNA here is from genome assembly GCA_900490495.1 of Danionella dracula. Classification (NCBI taxonomy): domain Eukaryota; kingdom Metazoa; phylum Chordata; class Actinopteri; order Cypriniformes; family Danionidae; genus Danionella; species Danionella dracula. The sequence goes on along the minus strand of UELW01000077.1, from coordinate 18,747 downwards.
TCAGCGCGCTCTCCTCCTCGTCCAGCAGGCTCTCGAGGACGGAGGAGATCTGAGACACCTGCAGACACGAGCGGGTGAGTGGCGCACACGTCACACCTGCCTTCTAACGCGCTGCGCACCTCTCTGAAGAACACGTCGGCCGGCGTGAGGTTGGCCGGCGTCGGGGCGCCACTCTTCTTCTTCAGGGCGCTCTGGATGGCGGCGTTCACCAGCTCCGGGTGCTTGGTGTGATGGTTCTTCAGGACGATGGCGGCGGAGAGCTTCTCGGCGTGCTCACAGAGCTGGAGGCGCGTCGCCATCGGGGTGGAGCGCACGGCGGAGGACGAGAGGCGGTCCAGAAGACCCGTCTGTGAGGAGATCAGGGATTGAAGTGAAACGGCTGAAGTGAGGATAAATCTGCTGATTAGCGTTCACTCAGAAGTGGGTAGTAAAATACTTTGAGTACTTTTAAAAATGTGTACTTTTACTCAAGTAGTTTTATGAAATATCTGTACTTCTACTTAGTTACATCCAAGTTACATTTTAGTTACATCCGAGTTAAATCTAAGTTATATTTTAGCTACATCTGAGTTAAATCGGAGTTAAATCTTAGTTAAATTCAAGTTACATCCGAGATAGCCAAGTTACATTCGAATTACATTTTAGTTACATTCAAGTTACATTTTAGTTACACCTGAGTTACATTTTAGTAACACCTGAGTTACTTTCAAGTTACATTCAAGTTACATTTTAGTTACACCAGTTACATTTTAGTAACACCTGAGTTACTTTCGAGTTACATTTTAGTTACACCTGAGTTACATTTTAGTTACACCTGAGTTACTTTTGAGTTCCATTCAAGTTACATTTTAGTTACACCTGAGTTACATTTTAGTTACACCTGAGTTACATTTTCAAGTTACATTTTAGTTACACCAGAGTTACATTTTAGTTACACCTGAGTTACATTTTCGAGTTACATTTTAGTTACACCTGAGTTACATTTTAGTTACACCTGAGTTACATTCGAGTTACATTCAAGTTACATTTTAGTTACATCAGAGTTACATTTTAGTTACATCAGAGTTATATCAGAGTTACATTTTAGTTACATTTCAGTTACATCTCAGTACAGCTGAACATTTTTAGAAAATAATTGAATTCAGATTTTTTTTCTACTATTGCGATCATAATTTACAATACAATAATTTGTTATAGCCTTTTGAATGTAAAACCATTTTATCCTTTTAATAGAACAATATTTTGCTGAACTAAACACAAATACAGCAAATCCTGTTAAGATTTTATTCAATACTTTATTTTACTCTTACTTGAGTAAATATATTCACACTTTTATTTGAGTACGATTTTTGGATACTCTACTCACTGATCCGTATGTTAAGGACCACCAATGCTACTCATTCGGAGCAGAGTGTTAGAGTTAAGTTGGCAAACAACATAAGATCCATTGAAGAGAGATAGTACCCATATGGCGCCATCTAGCTGCCAAAATATAGTTGAGGACTATTCTTTATCTGGTTCTTTCTTCTAGACGGTCTGGGACAACCAAAAAAAATCTCCGCTCTCACGCGAACACCCTGAGGTTCAAAGATGGAGAAGAGACGGAGGCACCTGCAGCAGGAAGTCCATGAGGCAGCGGTGCGCCTTCATCTTGTCCTCCAGCTGGTGCAGCAGGATCAGGGACGTCAGCGTGAACCCAGCGCCCTCTGCAGGACACAACACACACCATCACCCAGAGTCCATCTCCGGTAACTACAGAGCGCTGGCGATCGGGTTCTCTCTCTCACCGTCAGGCACGGACTCGGCCCAGCGAGGGTCACACGCCGGATAGTCGTCCACCAGATCCAGATCGATCTGGATCACCAGAGCGTCCAGGTCCACCGCCGGCTCTCCGTCGCGAGGGAAGAGCTCGTCCACCATCGCCTGAGCGCCCACCAGATCATGGCTGAGAAGCCACAGGGGGGGCATTACTAAGTTAGCTTCTGACGAACGCTAGGTTAGATGTTTACTCTGAAGAACACTCTCATGAACACTCATCTGAGGAACGCAAGGTTAGATGTTTACTCTGAAGAACGCTCTCGTGAACACTCGTCTGACGAACGCTAGGTTAGATGTTTACTCTGAAGAACACTCTCATGAACACTCGTCTGCCGAACGCAAGGTTAGATGTTTACTCTGAAGAACGCTCTCGTGAACACTCGTCTGACGAACGCTAGGTTAGATGTTTACTCTGAAGAACACTGTCATGGACACTCGTCTGACGAATGCTAGGTTAGATGTTTACTCTGAAGAACGCTCTCGTGAACACTCGTCTGACGAACGCTAGGTTAGATGTTTACTCTGAAGAACACTGTCATGGACACTCGTCTGACGAATGCTAGGTTAGATGTTTACTCTGAAGAACACTCTCATGAACACTCGTCTGACGAACGCTAGGTTAGATGTTTACTCTGAAGAACACTCGTCTGACGAACACTAGGTTAGATGTTTACTCTGAAGAACACTCGTCTGACGAACACTAGGTTAGATGTTTACTCTGAAGAACGCTCTCGTGAACACTCGTCTGACGAACGCTAGGTTAGATGTTTACTCTGAAGAACACTCTCATGAACACTCGTCTGCCGAACGCTAGGTTAGATGTTTACTCTGAAGAACACTCGTCTGACGAACACTAGGTTAGATGTTTACTCTGAAGAACACTCTCATGAACACTCGTCTGACGAACACTAGGTTAGATGTCTACTCTGAAGAACGCTCTCATGAACACTCGTCTGACGAACGCTAGGTTAGATGTTTACTCTGAAGAACACTCTCATGAACACTCGTCTGACGAACGCTAGGTTAGATGTTTACTCTGAAGAACACTCTCATGAACACTCGTCTGCCGAACGCTAGGTTAGATGTTTACTCTGAAGAACACTCGTCTGACGAACACTAGGTTAGATGTCTACTCTGAAGAACGCTCTCATGAACACTCGTCTGACGAACGCTAGGTTAGATGTTTACTCTGAAGAACGCTCTCATGAACACTCGTCTGACGAACGCTAGGTTAGATGTTTACTCTGAAGAACACTCTCATGAACACTCGTCTGACGAACACTAGGTTAGATGTCTACTCTGAAGAACACTCGTCTGACGAACGCTAGGTTAGATGTCTACTCTGAAGAACGCTCGTCTGACGAACGCTAGGTTAGATGTCTACTCTGAAGAACGCTCTCGTGAACACTCGTCTGACGAACACTAGGTTAGATGTCTACTCTGAAGAACACTCTCATGAACACTCGTCTGACGAACACTAGGTTAGATGTCTACTCTGAAGAACGCTCTCATGAACACTCGTCTGACGAACGCTTGGTTAGATGTTTACTCTGAAGAACACTCGAACGACGAACGCTAGGTTAGATGTCTACTCTGAAGAACGCTCTCATGAACACTCGTCTGACGAACGCTAGGTTAGATGTTTACTCTGAAGAACACTCTCATGAACACTCGTCTGACGAACGCTAGGTTAGATGTTTACTCTGAAGAACGCTCTCATGAACACTCGTCTGACGAACGCTAGGTTAGATGTTTACTCTGAAGAACACTCTCATGAACACTCGTCTGACGAACACTAGGTTAGATGTTTACTCTGAAGAACACTCGTCTGACGAACACTAGGTTAGATGTCTACTCTGAAGAACGCTCTCGTGAACACTCGTCTGACGAACGCTAGGTTAGATGTTTACTCTGAAGAACACGCTCATGAACACTCGTCTGACGAACGCTTGGTTAGATGTTTACTCTGAAGAACACTCGAACGACGAACGCTAGGTTAGATGTTTACTCTGAAGAACACTCGTCTGACGAACACTAGGTTAGATGTCTACTCTGAAGAACGCTCTCGTGAACACTCGTCTGACGAACACTAGGTTAGATGTCTACTCTGAAGAACACTCTCATGAACACTCGTCTGACGAACACTAGGTTAGATGTCTACTCTGAAGAACGCTCTCATGAACACTCGTCTGACGAACGCTAGGTTAGATGTTTACTCTGAAGAACGCTCTCATGAACACTCGTCTGACGAACGCTAGGTTAGATGTTTACTCTGAAGAACACTCTCATGAACACTCGTCTGACGAACGCTAGGTTAGATGTTTACTCTGAAGAACACTCATGAACACTCGTCTGACGAACGCTAGGTTAGATGTCTACTCTGAAGAACGCTCTCGTGAACACTCGTCTGACGAACGCTAGGTTAGATGTTTACTCTGAAGAACACTCATGAACACTCGTCTGCCGAACGCTAGGTTAGATGTCTACTCTGAAGAACGCTCTCATGAACACTCGTCTGACGAACGCTAGGTTAGATGTTTACTCTGAAGAACGCTCTCATGAACACTCGTCTGACGAACGCTAGGTTAGATGTTTACTCTGAAGAACACTCTCGTGAACACTCGTCTGACGAACGCTAGGTTAGATGTTTACTCTGAAGAACGCTCTCGTGAACACTCGTCTGACGAACGCTAGGTTAGATGTTTACTCTGAAGAACACGCTCATGAACACTCGTCTGACGAACGCTAGGTTAGATGTTTACTCTGAAGAACACTCATGAACACTCGTCTGCCGAACGCTAGGTTAGATGTCTACTCTGAAGAACGCTCTCATGAACACTCGTCTGACGAACACTAGGTTAGATGTCTACTCTGAAGAACGCTCTCGTGAACACTCGTCTGACGAACGCTAGGTTAGATGTTTACTCTGAAGAACACGCTCATGAACACTCGTCTGACGAACGCTAGGTTAGATGTTTACTCTGAAGAACACTCTCATGAACACTCGTCTGACGAACGCTAGGTTAGATGTTTACTCTGAAGAACACTCATGAACACTCGTCTGACGAACGCTAGGTTAGATGTCTACTCTGAAGAACGCTCTCGTGAACACTCGTCTGACGAACGCTAGGTTAGATGTTTACTCTGAAGAACACTCATGAACACTCGTCTGCCGAACGCTAGGTTAGATGTTTACTCTGAAGAACACGCTCATGAACACTCGTCTGCCGAACGCTAGGTTAGATGTTTACTCTGAAGAACGCTCTCGTGAACACTCGTCTGACGAACGCTAGGTTAGATGTTTACTCTGAAGAACACTCTCATGAACACTCATCTGACGAACGCTAGGTTAGATGTTTACTCTGAAGAAAACTCTCATGAACACTCGTCTGCCGAACGCTAGGTTAGATGTTTACTCTGAAGAACACTCGTCTGACGAACACTAGGTTAGATGTTTACTCTGAAGAACACTCGTCTGACGAACACTAGGTTAGATGTCAACTCTGAAGAACGCTCTCGTGAACACTCGTCTGACGAACGCTAGGTTAGATGTTTACTCTGAAGAACACGCTCATGAACACTCGTCTGACGAACGCTTGGTTAGATGTTTACTCTGAAGAACACTCGAACGACGAACGCTAGGTTAGATGTTTACTCTGAAGAACACTCTCATGAACACTCGTCTGACGAACGCTAGGTTAGATGTTTACTCTGAAGAACACTGTCATGGACACTCGTCTGACGAACGCTAGGTTAGATGTTTACTCTGAAGAACACTCTCATGAACACTCGTCTGACGAACGCTAGGTTAGATGTTTACTCTGAAGAACACTGTCATGGACACTCGTCTGACGAACGCTAGGTTAGATGTTTACTCTGAAGAACGCTCTCATGAACACTCGTCTGACGAATGCTAGGTTAGATGTTTACTCTGAAGAACACGCTCATGAACACTCGTCTGATGAACGCTAGGTTAGATGTTTACTCTGAAGAACACTCATCTGACAAACACTAGGTTAGATGTTAACTCTGAAGAACACTCTCATGAACACTCGTCTGATGAACGCTAGGTTAGATGTTTACTCTGAAGAACACGCTCATGAACACTCGTCTGACGAACGCTAGGTTAGATGTTTACTCTGAAGAACACGCTCATGAACACTCGTCTGACGAACGCTAGGTTAGATGTTTACTCTGAAGAACACTCTCATGAACACTCGTCTGACGAATGCTAGGTTAGATGTCTACTCTGAAGAACACGCTCATGAACAATCGTCTGACGAACGCTAGGTTAGATGTTTACTCTGAAGAACACTCTCATGAACACTCGTCTGACGAACACTAGGTTAGATGTTTACTCTGAAGAACACGCTCATGAACAATCGTCTGACGAACGCTAGGTTAGATGTTTACTCTGAAGAACACTCTCATGAACACTCGTCTGACGAATGCTAGGTTAGATGTTTACTCTGAAGAACACGCTCATGAACACTCGTCTGATGAACGCTAGGTTAGATGTTTACTCTGAAGAACACTCTCATGAACACTCGTCTGATGAACGCTAGGTTAGATGTTTACTCTGAAGAACACGCTCATGAACACTCGTCTGACGAACGCTAGGTTAGATGTTTACTCTGAAGAACACGCTCATGAACACTCGTCTGACGAACGCTAGGTTAGATGTTTACTCTGAAGAACACGCTCATGAACACTTGTCTGACGAACGCTAGGTTAGACGTTTACTCTGAAGAAGACTGTCATGGACACTCGTCTGACGAACGCTAGGTTAGATGTTTACTCTGAAGAACACGCTCATGAACACTCGTCTGACGAACGCTAGGTTAGACGTTTACTCTGAAGAACACTGTCATGGACACTCGTCTGACGAACGCTAGGTTAGATGTTTACTCTGAAGAACGCTCTCATGAACACTCGTCTGACGAACGCTAGGTTAGACGTTTACTCTGAAGAACACTGTCATGGACACTCGTCTGACGAACGCTAGGTTAGATGTTTACTCTGAAGAACGCTCTCGTGAACACTCGTCTGATGAACGCTAGGTTAGACGTTTACTCTGAAGAACACGCTCATGAACACTCGTCTGACGAACGCTAGGTTAGATGTTTACTCTGAAGAACACTCTCATGAACACTCGTCTGACGAATGCTAGGTTAGATGTTTACTCTGAAGAACACTCTCATGAACACTCGTCTGACGAACGCTAGGTTAGATGTTTACTCTGAAGAACGCTCTCATGAACACTCGTCTGACGAACGCTAGGTTAGACGTTTACTCTGAAGAACACTGTCATGGACACTCGTCTGACGAACGCTAGGTTAGATGTTTACTCTGAAGAACACGCTCATGAACACTCGTCTGACGAACGCTAGGTTAGACGTTTACTCTGAAGAACACGCTCATGAACACTCGTCTGACGAACGCTAGGTTAGATGTTTACTCTGAAGAACGCTCTCGTGAACACTCGTCTGACGAACGCTAGGTTAGATGTTTACTCTGAAGAACACTCTCATGAACACTCGTCTGACGAACGCTAGGTTAGATGTTTACTCTGAAGAACACGCTCATGAACACTCGTCTGACGAACGCTAGGTTAGATGTTTACTCTGAAGAACACTCGTCTGACGAACACTAGGTTAGATGTTTACTCTGAAGAACACTCATGAACACTCGTCTGATGAATGCTAGGTTAGACGTTTACTCTGAAGAACACGCTCATGAACACTCGTCTGACAAACGCTAGGTTAAATGTTTACTCTGAAGAACACTCGTCTGACGAACACTAGGTTAGATGTTTACTCTGAAGAACACTCATGAACACTCGTCTGACGAACGCTAGGTTAGACGTTTACTCTGAAGAACACGCTCATGAACACTCGGCTGACGAACGCTAGGTTAGACGTTTACTCTGAAGAACACTCGTCTGACGAACGCTAGGTTAGATGTTTACTCTGAAGAACACTCGTCTGACGAACGCTAGGTTAGACGTTTACTCTGAAGAACACTCGTCTGACGAACGCTAGGTTAGACGTTTACTCTGAAGAACACTCGTCTGACGAACGCTAGGTTAGATGTTTACTCTGAAGAACACTCATGAACACTCGTCTGATGAACGCTAGGTTAGACGTTTACTCTGAAGAACACTCGTCTGACGAACGCTAGGTTAGATGTTTACTCTGAAGAACACTCGCTTGACGAACACTAGGTTAGATGTTTACTCTGAAGAACACGCTCATGAACACTCGTCTGACGAACGCTCGGTTAGATGTTTACTCTGAAGAACACTCGCTTGACGAAAGCTAGGTTAGATGTTTACTCTGAAGGACACTCTCATGAACACTCGTCTGAGACGTGGATTTTTTTGGCTTCTCAGAGCGTTAGAGCTCCTGGGATTGTTCGGAGGATGCTTGATGGACTTCTAGACTAGAGAGACTAAAAGGTCCCTCTGCAGAAGCCCTCGGGTCTCCACACCTTCACCCAACACGAGAAGAACTCGTCACTAATAAAGTTTGTGTTCTCAAGAGCTCGATTCACTTTCTGCTGCTTGAAGATCCATCAACCATTAATTCTGAAGATATAAACTGATCACAAGAGCTCTTTCTATTTTAAAAGAAGGAAAACCATATAAATGAAAAATAATTTAAGATAAAATACACGGAATAGTGACATAAAATAAAACTCAATAAGACGAAATATACTAAAAAAAGACATTTCAATTTTTTTTGACGATTACATTTGAGGAGAAGATTATGGCTAAATAAAATAAAATAAAAAAAATGTAACAAAAATAATTAACAAAATGATTAATTTATATAAAAATAAATCAAGACTACATTAATACACTATGAAATTAAATGTACAATATATCTACAATAAATAAAAAATATAAATATATGTTATATTAAATATAAATAAAAAATGACATTAATAAAACAAAGCACATTTAGGTTAACTGAAAAAATAATGTTTATAAAATAAAGCAAAATCTGATCCATTTAACTGCAATGAAACTAAACAAAACAGGAAAAAAGGAAATACATTAAAAATAATTAAATATACAAACATAAAATAAATGTCAATAAAATGAAGAAATAAAAATCATCATCGTTAGAATTCAACGTAATAAAACAGAAAATTAAGATTAAATGTTACATAAAGTAAATAAAAAGTAAATGTGAGAAACTTCAACAAAAATTAATCAAATGTATTCATCTGTTTTTAAAACTAAACAAAAACGTAAATTTTAAATGTACATATTTTTTTACTTAAATGTAAACTAAATACATACAAATGTTTATTTAAATCTGTAATAATAATAATAATAATTATTAAATTGTAAAAAAAAAAAAAATACAAAAAATAAACTAACCAAATCGAAACAATTAATTTAATAAAGACACAACTTAAAGAAAAAAGTATGTATATAACTGTGAAAAGAAATACAAAAAAACATTCCTTTGTGGGGAAACACTGTAAAATATAAATCAATTAAATTATAAAAAAAAAATTATTCAACCAGGTTTAAAATAAGTTGCGCACAAACGTCATACGATTTTCAATAAAATAAAGTACATAAAATGAAAATAATAACAAACGAAATTGACAATATGTAATTAAATGTATTTAAATCAGGTTTGTTTTTAGAGGAAGCGAGGGGACGCACCGGCAGAACTGCAGGAACGCCTGCTTCAGCAGCTTGGTTCTGTCCTCCGCCGCCGCCGGCTCGGCTCTGGGAGGCGTCTCCAGCAGAGCACCCTGAAAAGCAGCGTTAGAGAAACGCCCGGAAACAAACATCCGGACTCAGAGCGCGGCTCACCTCCGGCCCGGCTCCGGCCACCGAGGTGCAGAGCGAGTCTTCCATGCTCTCGGGGAGAAGAGAGACGCCTTCTCTGGCACACACCGCCACCAGCCCGCAGCTCTGAGAGAAGAACACCGGGAGCCCCGCGCACACCCCGGCGCCGCGGATCCGGTCCCCTGAGGGCCCACACACACACACACGGGTCAGCAGCGGCGGGGGAGGGGGAGGGCTCACGGGGATCACGCGCCGCACCTGGAGCGCTGAAGGAGATCCTCTCCTCCGGGAGCGCGCCGCGGCCGGCCCCGGTGCTGCAGGCGAACACCAGCTCCTCGTTATAGAGGAACGCCGCCGGGCTCGAGGGCTCCGGGAGCAGCAGACGGGTCTTCTGGAGCTCCTCCTCGCTCTGAGACACACAGAGAGGAGGAGAAGGAGAGGAGGATGATCAGATGATGAGGAGGAGAAGAAGTAGAGGGAGGAGGAGAGGAAGAGAGTCGCAGGAGAGGAGAAGGAGTAGGGGAGGGTGGAGGATAAGAGAGAAGCAGAAGGAGGAGAAGGAGTAGAGGGAGGAGAAGGAGAATAAGATGAAAAGGAGGATAAGGTGATGATGAGGAGCAGGAGTAGAGGGAGGAGGAGAAGGAGCAGAGGGAGGTGGAGGAGGAGGATAAGATGAGAAGGAGGAGGATAAGGAGTAGGTGGAGGAGGAGAAGGAAGATAAGATAATGAGGAGGAGAAAGAGTAGGTGGAGGAGGGGAAGCAAAGGAGGATAATGAGATGATGAGGAGGAGAAGTAGAGGGAGGAGGATAAGGAAGAGAGAAGCAGAAGGGAGGAGAAGAAGTAGAGGCAGGAAGAGAAGGAGTAGAGGGAGGAGGAGAATAAGATGAGAAGGAACAGGAAAAGCAGTAGAGGGAGGAGGAGAAAGAGGATAAGATGAGGAGGAGGAGGAGGTGGAAGAGGATAATAAGATGAGAAGGAGGAGGTAAAGGAGAAGAGGGAGAAGTAGGAGGAAGAAGAGAAAGAGGGGAGGAGAAAAGAAGGAAGACAAAGAGGTGGAGAGGAAGAGGAGGATGAAGAGAGGGAGAGGGGGAGAAGAGGGAGGAGTGGAAGAAGAGGAGGAGGATAGGGAGAAAGAGGATAGAGGAGGAGAAAAGGAAGAGGAGGAGGGGAGAAAGAGGAGAAGAATAGAGTAGTAGGAGGAGGAGGAGAAGACCAAGAGGAGGAGGAGAGGTTGCAGGAGCACATGCTGAAGGCAGCTCTGGATCAGGAGAGGAGCTGCAGAGACCTGGAAGGGTGGAGTGTATCTGGTGACCTCCACCGTGAGATGATCAGGAGACGGAGCGGAACTCTCTCCCAGCGTCAGCAGGCAGAAGTACGCCAGGCACGGCGCGTCGCCGGGATGCCACGCCGCTGCCAGAACCACCAGACCAGCGCTAGGAAGAAACCAGGAGGTCCTCTCAGAGAAACCTTACGTTCCACAGCTCTACACACATTTCTGCTTTTACACCTCCTTCATCTATAAATGTGTTTTGTTACCGAACCTAACGGTAACATCTGCACCAGGTTTATACGGGTTCAGGGCTGAAAGCAAAATAAAATCAATCATTTTATTGATATATATTGATTGGTGACAGTATCTCGTTGTATTGATGATAATTAAATATTGCTCCATTAAGACTTCAACGATTGGTTTCATGTTATTGTGTGAACAGCGTAGAGCAGCGGTCCCCAACCTTCAGTGAGCCACGCACCGGTTTAACGTCAGACGATGTTTTCAGGGACCAGTCTTTGAGGTGCGGCGGATAAACAGAATAAAATCATAAAACACGACCTGCATGTAAACTGAGGAATCTTCTGAACGTGATGATAAACGTGAGTCCGCTCCAGCTGTTCCCCGCTCCAGCGTCCTCTTCACTGGAGTTTCATTTCGAGAGCCGGTTGTCTCGTATGCGAGGTGTGACGTCCCGGGTCAGTGGCGGCACGGTGATGGCGCCCCCTGGGAGTCACGTCGATCAGTGATCCTGAGGGATGCGCGGGGACATCGAAGAGGTGCCAGCTGGAGGTGAGTGGCTTGCGGACCTGATGTCGTTTGGGGACATCATAAGAAGGTGGCAGCTGATCTGAGCGGAAGCGTCTATCTCCGGGCGGTGCGTCTATGTCTGGCCAGGATTCGATCCGCGGTGTGCCTGACGTCCCAGACGGCAGCTTGGAGCGATGAGCCAGGAAATGCGCTTCATCAGCTGGCTTTCGACATAACGATACTCCTTCCCTCCTTTAATTAGTCCTATCTTCTTTATTTTATTAGTGCAATACATATTCTTTAGTTCAAAGGGCGCCGGTAACAGAGGGAATCTCCCGTCGAGATAAATCTGGATTTTAAGAAGAACTCTTGATATTCTCCGCAGCTTTCTTTTTCTTGGAGGTTGAAGGCTCTTCCTCCGTCTCCTCGCTGCACCTTTTTCCCTTCGCAAAGAAACGTTCCAAACTCGTTTTGCGAGCTCCTGCACTTCATCTCAGCGGTAGCCTATCGCGAGACCGAGAAGAGCGCCTTGACTGCCGTCAAGAGTGATATAGACGGATGGAACATAGAGATTCGGGTCATTTTTCAAAATAAAACCTTGTTCGGATTCGGAAAAAAATTAAACGGAAGTATTGTAAGATCTTTCTGCGCGGCCCGGGACCAAATGACCCACGGACCGCGGGTTGGGGACCACTGGTGTTCAAGACTTACAAAAAAAGTGCAAACTTTTAGCAATCGCAAATTGGTCTAAAAATTATTTCAATTCAATTAGATTTCAAAATCGTTCAGCCCTCGATCTGAGCCTCTCTGTTCTATCTTCTTTTTAAACTTCTTAAAATTCTCCTTAAAACAGATGCTTTTAATCACGCGACACTTTAATTACGGTTTCCGCGATTTGAACATTGTGCCTGGCCATTCTGAGATTTAATTGCTAATGCGATTAACTGTGGGAACACCTTCGGGGCGACGTGAAGGCAGCCGTGCTGCTCTGAGGACCCGAGCGCTCACCTGCTGCGCTGCATGTCCAGGTACGAGACGTTCACGGCCTTCTTGATCTCCGAGTAGTTGCTCTCGGAATCCTGCGAGGAGAAAACGTTAACCGGGAGAACCACTCTTCAGTGCTAGCGGATTCTCTTTCTGACCCAGATGGCTTCGCTGATGCTGTCCGCCAGCATCTGATTGGAGCTCCAGCTCAGCACCTGCGTCTCGCTGCTCTCATCCACCTCCCACTTACTGAGGCCGCCAGAGGAGAGCGAGAAGAGCGCGCCGGTGTCTCTCGCCCACAGCACGCTGAACACCTGTGGAGGAGCAGCAGCGCATCAGTGAGGAGCTCTGGGAGCGCTGCGCTGCAGACGAGACTCGCACCGTGAGGTCGGCCGGCTGTCCGCGGAGGCCGAACAGGCTGGAGACCCGGCGGCCGATCCCGGAGAGCATGCCCTGGCCCTGCTGCACCGGCCGCTGGTGGAGCTTCCCGGAGGAGTCCGGGCTGAGGCGGAGCAGGTGCCCGCCGTACGACGACACGATGAAACTCCCGCCCTGAGGAGCGAGACGTCCTTTCAGCACTTAAACCAACAATAGAATTAAAAAAATAATAATGCCTTCAATTTATATAGCGCTTTTCAAGACACTCAAAGACGCTTTACAATTATCAGAGCATTATTCATTCACTCCACGTTCACTCTCTGCTGGTGATAAGCTACCTTGATAGCCCTCAGCTGCCCTGGAGCAGTCTGACAGAACGTGGCTGCCATTCTGAGCCTACGGCCTCCTGCCCACCACCAAACACACTCCACCAGTCACTCACATCCACCCAAACACACACCCCACCAGTCTTTACACATCCACCAAACACACTCCACCAGTCACACACATCCACCAAACAAACTCCACCAGTCACTCACATCCACCAAACACACCTCCACCAATCACTCACATTCACACCAAACACACCCCACCAGTCACTCACATTCACCAAACACACCCCACAGTCACTCACATCCACCAAACACACTCCACCAGTCACTCACATCCACCAAACACACACTCCACCAGTCACACACCTCCACCAAACAACACTCCACCAGTCACACACCTCCACAAAACACTCCACCAGTCACTCACATCCACCAAACACACCCACACAGTCACAAACACATCCACCAAACACACTCCACCAGTCACACACATCCACCAAACACACTCCACCAGTCACTCACATACACCAAACACACTCCACCAGTCACTCACATACACCAAACAAACTCCACCAGTCACTCACATCCACCAAACACATTCCACCAGTCACTCACATCCACCAAACCCATTCCACCAGTCACTCACATCACCAAACACACTCCACCAGTCACTCACATCCACCAAACACACTCCACCAGTCACTCACATCCACCAAACACACTCCACCAGTCACTCACATCCACCAAACACACTCCACCAGTCACTCACATCCACCAGTCACTCACATCCACCAAAACACACTCCACCAGTCAGACACATCCACCAAACACCCCCCACCAGTCACACACACATCCACCAAACACACTCCACCAGTCACCACACATACCCAAACACACCACCAGACTCACATCCACCAAACACACTCCACCAGTCACTCACATCCACCAAACACCCCCCACCAGTCACACACATCCACCAAACACACTCCACCAGTCACTCACATCCACCAAACACCCCCCACCAGTCACACACATCCACCAGTCGCATACATCCACCAAACACCCCCCACCAGTCGCACTCCTCCACCAAACACACCCCACCAGTCACTCACATCCACCACACACACCCCACCAGTCACACACATCCACCAAACACACTCACCAGTCACACCATCCACCACACACTCCACCAGTCACTCACATCACCAAACACACTCCACCAGTCACTCACATACACCAAACAAACTCCACCAGTCACTCACATCCACCACACATTCCACCAGTCACTCACATCCACCAAACCCATTCCACCAGTCACTCACATCCACCAAACACACTCCACCAGTCACTCACATCCACCAAACACACTCCACCAGTCACTCACATCCACCAAACACACTCCACCAGTCACTCACATCCACCAAACACACTCCACCAGTCACTCACATCCACCAGTCACTCACATCCACCAAACACACTCCACCAGTCACACACATCCACCAAACACACCCACCAGTCACACACATACCCCAAACACACTCCACCAGTCACTCACATCCACCAAACACACTCCACCAGTCACTCACATCCACCAAACACCCCCCACCAGTCACACACATCCACCAGTCACATACATCCACCAAACACCCCCCACCAGTCGCACTCCTCCACCAAACACACCCACCAGTCGCACACATCCACCAAACACCACCCCACAGTTACAAACATCCCCAAACACACTCCACCAGTCCACACATCCACCAAACACACTCCACCAGTCACACACATCCACCAAACACACTCCACCAGTTACACACATCCACCAAACACACTCCACCAGTCACACACATCCACCAAACACACCACACCAGTCGCACACATCCACAAAACACACTCCACCAGTCACACACATCCACCAAACACATCCACCAAACACACACCCACCAGTCACACACATCCACCAAACACACTCCACCAGTCACACTCCACCAGTCACACACATCCACCAAACACACTCCACCAGTTACACACATCCTCCAAACACACTCCACCAGTCACACACATCCACCAAACACACCCCACCAGTCGCACACATCCACCAAACACACTCCACCAGTCACACACATCCCCACACACCCACCACCCACCCTCCACCAGTTACACATTCCACCACACACATCCACCACAACACACACATCCCCCAACACACACATCCACCAGTCACACACATCCCCCCACCCCCAGTTCCACATCCACCCTCAGCCACACTCCACCTCCACACATCCACCAAACACACTCCACCAGTCACACACATCCACCAAACACACACTCCACCAAACACCCTCCACCAGTTACACACATCCACCAAACACACCCCACCAGTCACACACATCCACCAAACACCCCCCAAACGCCCAATGCGCCATCTTTCCACCCCCCTAAAAAAAGTAGTCTTTTTTTAGAGTTGTAGTCTGCCTCGCCTTAACTGCAGCGACTCCGTTACAGACGTGTCCGCTCAAATCCAGAGACATCTCCGTGTACGTCCCTTCATGAGCCAAGCTGGGCCAGAACCGGGCCGCACCTTCTGGAGACACCGCCAGAGCGCTGATGGACTGCAAACACACAGATGTTACCCCTGAGACTGGTTTCTCCTGAGCGACCCTCAGAGGCTGGAGCTCACCTGGACGGGCGCGGACGTCAGCGGAGCAGAGGCGATGAGGGAGATCAGGTCCGCGCTGTACACCAGCTCGCTCGAGGGCAGCTGGAGGTCCTTACATACCGACAGCTGCAGGAGACAGCGAGGGAGTGAGAGGAGCTAGCGACAAACCCGTTCAAACCCTGGAGCTCTTCTCCTGACCTTCACCACGGACGTCTGAGAGACCTTCCAGACGATGAGCCGCTCTCCACACACCATCCAGGCCCAGCCGGAGTCCTCAAGCTTCACCGAGGATCTGATCGTCCACTGGAGGAGCGTCTCACAGTTAAACCCAGCTCTGGAGGTGGAGGAAGTACCGGTGTGTGCTTACCGTCAGCCGTGGTGAGCGCCTCCATGACCTTCACCGGGAGGGACGAGCCGAAGGTCTGCACGTCGTAGCTGCTGGAGTCAGCGTGAGCCTGGACTCGAACCGGAGTGGATCTGTGACACAAAGCCAATCACATCCTTTTATTTACTTGTTTTTCCTTTCAGAGCGAGAGGCCACACTCCAGGTGACCCCAGCTCTAGACTTCATCCAGACTTTACTTTAGATTATCAACTTTAAATGGTGATAATTCTATTTCTTGTTATTTTCTCCTTTTTCTCTCTTTCCTTTCGCTACTCTTTCTCCTTCCTTGCTCTCTCTTTCCACCCGTTTCTCCCTCTCTCTTTCCTTCCACTCTACTCTTTTTTTCCTTCCTTCTCTCTTTCGATCATTCCTCTCTCCTATCTCTTTCCTTCCTTTCTCTCTCCTCTTTCCTCGCATTCTCTCTCTTTACTTCCTTACTCTCTTTCTCCCAACTATATTCCCTTCTCGCCCTTTACTTCATCCCTTTCTCTTTCATAGTCTCTTTCTACTCTTTCTCCCTCCTTTTTCTCACGGTCTCTCTCTCTTCCATTCTCTCTATCTTCCATTTAATAGCCAAAGAGCATCCTTTAATCAGTTTGTTGATGCTATGATTAGCTGAAAATCGTTAATGGAGTGTTACCTGGCAGTGACAGCGGAGCGGCGCGGAGAGAAGAGGAGCCCGGGCTGAACCGCGCTCATGCTCTTCCGGCCCCCGGTGCGAGGCGCCTGCCTGCGGCCTGAGCCCGGTGTCCCGCGGGGAGTGAACATATCTCAGCCACACTCGCTTCACAAACTCATCTGATAGCTTCACAAAACGATGACACCGCTTTTACCGCGCACAGGCAGGCACGCCAAGCAGTCTTCTATGGTGGCTAACCATTCACCAACGTGAGGAAGTGCTGCCACCAGCAGCGTGGAAGAGAGGGGACCTGTTTTAATATTCGTTCACTCATTTTAATGTGTATCGATAGCTAGACGACTAAATGAAAATTAAATGTAAATGTATTAAAATGAAGTTTAATTGTTCGTTATTTTGTAAAAACAATAATAGCGTAAATCCTCCCGCGCGCGAGATGGCGCAGAGCTTCCTTCAAATGGAATCGCGTCACGCGCGCATGCACGAAGAAGAGAGCGCTTATCCATCAGCGGAGCGGATCAGAGGCGCCGCGGTTTTCTCATGAATCTCTCATTTATTACTCAAACTGGCTCTTTCTCCAAACGTGTCTAAAAAGGAGTATGCCGTAAGTGTTCATTAATGTAATTAAGTGTGTGAGAGCTGTTAAGTGAACGGAGCGTGTTAAATTAACGATTAACCGCGCATCTGCAGGAACCTTAGATTTGTGTAGAAGTTTATTAATCAAATCTTTATAGACGTATGATTCGATTTACTGATACTCTGTGCGTTTTCATCTTAAATTGATATATATTCCTAAAAATGGAGTTAAAGGCACATTGTCATTTTTTTGTGTCTGTTTTATTGCATAAAAACTCCGGAATTAAGTTGGTTTGACGTTTGAGATGCGCAGCTCTAGGGACCGTCTCAAAAGTTACTGTCCTGTTTATTCTGAATTTAGTTTTTCCAATACCTTTTAAACAAAAGGATTTAAACACTAAACTGCTGTTTTGTGTTCTTCTATAAGTCCTTTTTGGGGACACTTTTGTATGTGGCAATACTGTCTCCAGTATCTGTTTAAAATCATATGAAAAAGTGCCTTTTTCACACTCAATGCACTCAAAATGCTCGTTAACCACATTTTGAAAGTTTTGTCCCTAAAAGGCCTCACAGAAAAAAAAAACAGCAGGTTTGTGATTTTAGTCAATTTGTTTAAAAGCTAATAAACTCCAAAATGTGGTTTACAAGGATTTTGAGTGCATTCAGGGGTGAAAAAGGCACTTTTTGTTTTTGATTTATCATACAAATGTCAAATCTAAAATTTTGACCTCTAAAGGACTCATAGAAGAACACAAAAACAGCAGTTTTAGTGTTTTAAGTCATTCAGTTTAAAAGCTATTGAAAAACAACAACATTTCAAACTTAAAAGGTTTGTAACTTATGAGACGGTCCCTAAATCTGTCAATTTAAAACGTCATTAAAACGTCAAACTTACGTAATTCTAGTGTAAAAAATCGAAAGTTTACTGGATTGCCTTCTTGATTTTGACAAAAAATAGTGTTTGTGCTTTTAGGAGCTCCTTAAAACACTTAATCTGATCAGATGTGCAGGTGGAGAAGGAAATCCATCCAAAACTAAATCAAACTGAGCCTTCTTTATATTTTTTAATGATTTTTTCAACTAAAACAGTTGTTTATTGACATGAATGCTCTGAAAGAATGAACCGGATTGCTGTGCTTCCTCTCAT
>UELW01000400.1:550800-741941 GCA_900490495.1 Danionella dracula | reverse complement strand
TCAAAAGCTATCGCGGAGATCGTCTTCCAACAAGGGAGTGCTTAGAGAACCTTTCAATTCAAGAAACACATTTAATTTGCAAAAATGCAGTGAAATACGTTTAAAATGGCTGTTTAAATATCGTGAAAGTGCCTTAAAATTTCAGGAAAAATAGCGCCTCGAGGGTGGATTAATGTTAGAACAGTCTACGTTTATGATTCAACGCCATAAAATATCCCATAAACCCATAAATAGTGAGTGAATTTGAAATTAATTGTTGGATTCAATCCATTCAAAATATTACTTTAATTAAAAACAGCCCAAAGATTACATACAGAGGAATTAAAAAAAGTGTTGAAATGCTGCAACGATGGGTGGAAGAAACAGAAAAAATATGTGAAAATCCTTTAAAAAAAAACACTAACTTTGCTTTAAAATCTCATGGAAATTACTTTTAAAATTTCCAGTTCAAATGACGAAAGGCGTGTTGGAAAACACAGTAAAAATTATTATTATAATTTTAGCACAATTAACAATCAAACTTCGTTAAAAACCTTTAAAACTTCAGAAAAAGTAACCCCACATTAAGAATGAAATTGATGGGAAACCTTAGAAATTTTACTAAATCTGCGGTTAAATCCTAAAGAAAAAAACACAACATTTCCAGTATGAAGATGCAGTGCTTTCTAAGAGGCAAAGAAATCACATTTGCATATTTTGTAATAAATATGTAATTTTTCCTCAAAAATAATCGGTTTTCATTGGAAATCTTTTTTTTATTTCAGGGCGAATAACTCTAAAGCTGCTGTGAAAGCTGAGAGAAATAAAATTGCAAATAAAAATGTAGTGAAAATAATGCAACATTTACTTCTATTAGAACAAAGGAAATCTACAAGAATTGCTGGAAATTCTTTCAAAAATGTCAGAAAAAAAATCCCAGGAAAATGTCAAAGAAAATACCTCAACATTTTCAGTGAAGTAGTGTTTAACGAAAAAAAATATATCTTTTTATAAATTCAGCTAAAATAACCTTAAAATAGCTGTGAATTTAATAAGAAATACTGCAGTGCTTCCTGGAAGAAATGATCAAATTTAGGAGAAAATCTCTAACATTTTCAGAAAAATAAAAGTGTAATTAAAGTGAAGAAGTTTTTATAATAAAACTAAAGTAACGTTTTACAAATAAAATGCTTCAGTATTCAGTGAACAAAAACATGATCATTTGAGTAATAATACGGTACAAATATCTCAAATAAATGTTTACTTGATATTATGGTATTTTTTTACCTTTTACATTTATTTTTTCTTTTTTTAACAAAAATCCTCTACAGGTTTCAATAGCAATGACAACGTTACCATTTTGGCAACAACAAAAAAAAACATTACAAATTTTGCAGCAAATTTCTGTGAAAATATCCCTTAAACTTAAAGAGTGAGAGAAAGAGAAAGAGTGAGAGGGAAAGAGATGGAGAGAGAGAGAGAGAGAGAGAGAGAGAGAGAGAGAGAGAGAGAGAGAGAGAGAGAGAGAGAGAGAGAGAGAGAAAATGTGGTTTCTGAGGAGCAGACGTGCATTCAATCTATGATGCTGAGTGAAAAGCTTAAACTGGGCTAGCCTTCTTCTTTTAGTGCAGAACGGCCCTGGTTGCTGTGATAACTGGTTTAAAAACCTTGAGAGTTAACCAGAGAGTTAACCAGACAATTAACCAGAGTTAACCAGAGAGTTAACCAGAGAGTTAACCAGACAGTTAACCAGACAGTTAACCAGACAGTTAATCAGAGTTAACCAGACAGTTAACCAGAGAGTTAACCAGAGAGTTAACCAGAGAGTTAACCAGACTTAACCAGAGAGTTAACCAGAGAGTTAACCAGAGAGTTAACCAGACAGTTAATCAGAGTTAACCAGACAGTTAACCAGAGAGTTAACCAGAGAGTTAACCAGAGAGTTAACCAGAGTTAACCAGAGAGTTAACCAGAGAGTTAACCAGAGTTAACCAGACAGTTAACCAGAGAGTTAACCAGAGAGTTAACCAGAGAGTTAACCAGACAGTTAATCAGAGTTAACCAGACAGTTAACCAGAGAGTTAACCAGAGTTCACCAGAGAGTTAACCAGAGAGTTAACCAGAGTTAACCAGACAGTTAACCAGAGAGTTAACCAGAGAGTTAACCAGAGAGTTATCCAGAGAGTTAACCACAGTTAACCAGAGATTTAACCAGAGATTTAACCAGAGAGTTAACCAGAGAGTTAACCAGACAGTTAACCAGAGAGTTAACCAGAGAGTTAACCAGAGAGTTAACCAGACAGTTAACCAGAGAGTTAACCAGAGAGTTAACCAGAGAGTTATCCAGAGAGTTAACCAGAGTTAACCAGAGAGTTAACCAGAGATTTAACCAGAGAGTTAACCAGAGTTAACCAGAGAGTTAACCAGAGAGTTAACCAGAGAGTTAACCAGACAGTTAACCAGAGAGTTAACCAGAGAGTTAACCAGACAGTAGAATCCTGCTCTTCTATTCTCTCTCTCTGCAGGTAACGAGTGCTCCGAGAGTGCTGAGATCATTAGCGTGTGTGAGTGTGTCATTACGATGATCCTGACACCAGTGGAGTAATGAAGTGAACAGGTGAGCTGCTCTCTGCTCTAATGAGAGAGCTCCTGTTACACCCTCACTCTAAACGCACCCTAGTTAGTACACTGTGTTAGTAACTCGAGTTTTAATGTGCCTGTGTTAGTAACTCGAGGATGAGTCCCGGTCCTAGGCTGAAACACCAGCAGTATAAAAATCCCAGGTGAAAATAGCTTTACATGTGGCTATAAAGATGCCATTAAACTGCTGTGAAAAGTTTGTAAAAGTTGCAGTAAATTTGCAGCAACAACTACAAATCCTTTCATGATCTTGTGGAAATAGTCCTCACAAACCCGACTTATCAATAACTTACTGCAAAAGATCAGCAAGATTGCAGTAAAACAGATGGAAACTTTCTTACAAATGCTGTGAATTTGCAAAAACTATTGAAAAACTATTCAAATCTCAGTAAAACATTAAATACCTTTTCAAAATCCATAACATAACTTTGAAATTAAACTAATGTTTAGCAATAGGTCAGCAACATTGGTAATACTTGCATAAAACTGATGTGAAAAACTTTCACACTGCTATAATACTGGCATACGTTTTTGTGAAATCGCAGAGTAAAGTTTTGGTAAAAATTCCTGCTGCAAAATTCTGGTAAAGATAACTTAAACAATGTCAAAGCTGAAGCTTTTTTTTGTAACAGATCTTAAACATCAATTTAATACTGATCTCAGAACTGTTATGAAAACATAGACATTAACATAAACATCTGCAGTAAAACAATGTAATTTTATCGTAAAACAAGTGCTGGAAAAATATCTCATAAATTGCTTTGAAATTAGGTTATTTTAGTAAAAGCTCTGCAAACCTTTCTAAAAAACATCTTTCACACACCTGTAACATTGGCTTAGTGTTTTGCTGTTGTAAAAAAATAGGTTTAAAATTGTTTAATTTACAACAAAATCTGTGGAAATTGGCCTACCAGATAATCAGAATTTACAGCAATTTAATGCAGAAAATACTGCACAAATCTCTGTAAAACAATAATAATAGGCCTAACGTTTCAGTGAAACTGCAGTGAAACACTGTAAAGATTAAATAAAATGATCTAAAAGCAGCTGCAAATTTCTGGTAAAAATAACTGATATAATTTAAAAGCCTCTCCTTGAGCTATGTTGTCGGAGCATTATCCTCTGGTAGAGTCTCCCATGGCAAACAGGTCCTGGGTGACAGGCCAGACATAGAGCGGTCCACCAATCCGTCATGAACAATTTAACATCGGGTCCCATGGGCTCAGCCCGAAATGGCGACGTGGGACCACCTCTTCCAGTAGGCTCACCACCCGCAGAAAGAATCAAGAGGGGTTGGTGCAATGTGGTTTGGGCAGCAGTCGTGGGAAGGAGTTTGAGTTTGAGGTTGGGCTCACCTCTACGCACAGCTTGGGCTCTGGAACAAGCTCCTTCAGAGGGGCTAGACACTCCACTACTCTGGAGTTGCCCGTGGTGAGCGGCGACCGGCAAGCTTAGCGCCATGTGTTGAAGTTTACTCCAGTGAAAGAGAGGGTTGCTTCCTTGGGCCTTCGGTTTGGGGAAAGGTCTCTTACTGTTGTTTGCACCTTTGGGCCGAACAGCAGTACAGAGTACCTAGCCTTCTTGGATTCAGTGGAAGGGGTACTTGATAGTGCTCCAACTGGGGACTCCATTGTTCTACTGGGGGACTTCAATGCCCACGTGGGCAATGACAGTAAAATCCGGAGGGTGGTGATTGGGAGGAACGGCCTCCCCGATCTGAACCCGAGTGGTGTTCTGTTATTGAACTTCTGTGCTAGTCTTTGTCTGTCATAACAAACACTATGTTTGAGCATAAGGGTGTTCATCAGTGCACGTGGCACCAGGACACTCTAGGCCGGAGGTCAATGACCGACTTCGTTGTCGTTTCATCTGACCTGCGGCCACATGTCTTGGACACTTGGGTCAAGAGAGGGGGAGGGGCTGTCAACTGATCACCACCTGGTGGTGAGTTGAATACGCTGGCAGAGATGTTCTCTCCTTCCATTGTTACCGCGGGAGCTCAAAGTTGTGGATGCAGGGTCTCTGGTCTCTGTCGTGGCGGCAATCCCATAACACGGTGGTGGACAACGGAAGTAAAAGATGCCGTCAGGTTGAAGAAGGACTCCTATCGGGACAT
This sequence comes from Danionella dracula, assembly GCA_900490495.1. Classification (NCBI taxonomy): domain Eukaryota; kingdom Metazoa; phylum Chordata; class Actinopteri; order Cypriniformes; family Danionidae; genus Danionella; species Danionella dracula. Next base: position 737,206 of record UELW01000400.1, on the reverse strand, counting down.
GTTTGCCTGTAGGTCTCGTGACACAGTCGACGGGTACACACAGGCCAAGCAAGCTGCAGCTTGGGCGGTCCAAGAAGCAAAAACTTGAGTCTGGGAGAAGTTTGGTGAGGCCCTTTATTGGTCGGCACCGAAGAGATTCTGGCAAACCGTCTGGCGCCTCAGAAGGAGAGCTCCTGACCCCAACTGGGGACATTGTTGGATGGTGGAAAGAATACTTTGAGGATCTCCTCAATTCCACTGACAAGCCTTTCATTGAGGAAGCAGAGGCTGGGGACTCTGCGGTGGACTCTCCCATCACTCAAGCCAAAGTCACTTAGGTAGTCCTTAAACTACTTGGTGGCACGGCACCAGGGATGGATGAGATTCGCTCCGAGTAAGTCAAGTGTCTGGATGTTGTAGGGCAGTCTTGATTGACACGTATCTGCAATGTTGCATGGAGGACGAGTACAGTACCACTGGAGCGGCAAACTGGGGTGGTGGTCCCTCTGTTTAAAAAGAACATTGAGAAAAGATCGGAGAGTGTGTTCCAACTACAGAGGAATCACACTTCTCAGTCTCCCTGGGAAAGTCTACTCCAGGGTACTGGAGAAGAGAATTCAGGCGATAGTCGAACCTCGGATTCAGGAGGAACAAGGTGGTTTTCGTCCTGGTTGTGGAACACTGGATCAACTCTATACTCGCCAAAGGGTGCTGGAGGGTTGATGGGAGTATGCCCAACTAGTCTACATGTGCTTTGTGGATCTGGAGAAAGCATTTGACTGTGTCCCTCGTGGGATTCTGTGGGGAATGCTCCATGAATATGGGGTCCGGGGCCCTCTACTACATGCTGTTGGGTCTCTGTATGACCAGAGCAGGAATTTGGTTCGCATTGCCAGCAATAATTCAGACCTGTTCCCAGTGCATGTTGGACTCAACAAGCAGGGCTGCCCTTTGTCACCGATTCTGTTCATAATTTTTATGGACAGGATTTCTAGGCATAGCCAGGGGCCGGAGGGGATCCAGTTTGGAAACCACAACTCATCTTTGATTTCATCTTTGCTTTTCGCAGATGATGTTGTCTTGTTGGCTTCATCAAGCCAGGATCTTCAGCATGCGCTGGGACGGTTTGCATCCGAGTGCGAATTGGCTGTGATGAGAATCAGCACCTCCAAATCGGAGGCCATGGTTCTTGATGGGAAAAGGGTGGCTTACCCTCTCCGGGTAGGTGGAGATTTCCTGCCTCAAGTGGAGGAGTTAAAGTAACTCGGGATCTTGTTCACGAGTGAGGGAAAGATGGAGCGAGAGACTGACAGTAGGATTGGTGCAGCGTCTGCAGTGATGCGGTTGATGTACCGAACCGTCGTGGTGAAGAAAGAGCTGAGTCGCAAGGCGAAGCTCTCAATTTACTGGTCTATTATCTATGCTCCCACCCTCACCCATGGACATGAACTTTGGGTAATGACCGAAAGAACAAGATCACGGATACAAGCGGGCGAAATGAGTTTCCTTTTGCAGGGTGGCTGGGCACTCCCTTAGAGATAGGGTGATGAGTTAAGTCAATCGGGAGGAGCTCGGGGTTAAGCTGCTGCTACTCCACATCGAGAGGAGTCAGCTGAGGTGGCTTGGGCATCTGTGTAGGATGCCTCCTGGACGCCTCCCTAAAGACATGTTCCAGGCATGTCCAACCAGGAGGAGGCCCAGGAAAAGACCCAGGACACTCTGGAGAGACTATGTCTAACGCCTCGGGGTTCCCCCAGAAGAGCTGGAGGAAGTGTCTGGGGTGAGGAAGATCTGGGCATCCCTGCTTGACCCGCAACCTGGCCCCGGATAAGCGGAAGAAAATGGATGAATAAAAGTTTTTTGTAAAAAAGATCTTAAACACCGATGTAATACTGCTCTCAGAACTTTTCTAACAACAAATTTTAAAGTAAAATAATTGCTGGAAAAAAAATCTCAAATTGCTTTGAAATGGCAGTCATTTTAGCAAAAGCTCTGCAACATTACTAAAAAAAACAAACATTCTCAAAAATGCAGATTCTTTTTCTCAAACGATCTTTCACACCGCCATATTAAACTGTTGTAAAAATGACTTCAAATTTGTGGTAAAATGTAGCTTAAAACACAAACACAGTAAGTGAAACCTTGTAGGATTTATTGAAAGACTTTCAGCTGTAAGACTAAGAAGAACTAAAAGCGCTGCTGAATGAATATGGCCCCAGAGCTTTCGTTAGCCTGATTCTCCTCTGCCAGTAGAGCAGAAACACACTCATCCCTCCGTCTCCTGATGAGCGACAGATAACAGCTTCTAATCCTGCAGCAGAGAACTACAGTAGAACTAACGCCGTCCTGCCTGAAAGAGTGCTTCCAGTCAAGATACGCTAGCAACCAGAGAAGCTTCTGGAAGGACGATAGGCTGAAAGATGGGAGCTCACGGCCCTCGGGGTAGTGTACCTGCGCTGGGGCCCTCAGGGTCAGCATGCGCAAGCGATTGTCAATCTGGAGAGTGTAACACGAGGCTCGCAGCGTTCTGAATCATTGATGTGTCCGTTAGCTGAGGTGTCTTGCTCACACCAGCGCCGTCATGTGATCCGCAGGGCTCACCTGTCTCACACTAACCTGAGCGCCTGCCAGCTGTCAGACGGAGATTTAAACTCACAGCGGACAGAGAAGACTGCAAACAATCCCAGAATGCACCTGGGCAAACGAACCGGAGTAATAGCACACTGCATCGAATCATTAAAGACTGAATTATCAGAGTTAATGTTGTTAACACACTCGCTTCTCTGAGAGAATCAAGCCCTACAACTGCTTTCAATTACAGTAAATGTCTGTAAAAATAGCTTTAAAACTCTATGTTTTTATATTTAACACTGCTGCTAAACAGTACAAAAGTAACTCGCTGTAACACTGGCACACTTTTTATTGAAAATGACCTGAAAGTGTAGTGAAATTGCAGAGTGAACACTGAAGTTTCAGTAAAAAAAACTTTACAGCGGCAGCAAATTTATGCAAATAAAGAGCTTTCGAATAATAAAAAAAAAAAAATCAATAAATAGAACTGTGCATCTTAAATAATTTTTAATCCACAGTAAACTTCTGTAAAAATCAGCAAAAAAAGCGCTAAAATAGTTTAATAAATGTTTTTGGGGAAAATAGACCTAATAAACCCCCAGAAGAAATGTATCGCATAAAACACAGCTACAATCTTTGTAAAAAAAACAATTGTTACATTTTGTAAAAAAAAAAAAAAAACTATACAAATTTGCTGGAATAAATAACTTTAAAATGGCTTTGAAATTGCAGTAATTTTAGCAACAGCTCTTCAAACTATAAAAAAATATGTTCAATCTTGCAGATTCTTTTTGCACAAACAATCTTTCGCGCGACTAACACTGACAAGAGTTTTTTTTTGTGTGAAAATGGCCTTCACACGCCTGAGCGCCTGCCAGCTTTCAAACGGAAAGACTGCAAACAATCCCAGAATGCACCTGGACGAACGAGCCAAAGCAATATGGGCTTATATTAGTATTAATTCTGAGTGCAAAACGCCCAATTATTGCAAAATTAGGGTTAAAATTAATGCAAAAATTTTATTTGCAGAGGAGTCTGGTTTACAAGCTAGCCAATAAGAATATAAAAAAAACTCCTCTCTGATTGGCTGGAATTGTTGCAGTTTGTAACTGGTTTGTTTTGATCGAGTGCTGGTATGAGTGCGCGAGCAATCAAGACCATCTGTGCTCATCCACAAACATATTTTACACTCAAATCTAATTTGTGTTCACTCAAAATACAATTTTCTACATGAGAACATTTTATTCACAAAACGCAGTTCATGCGCGTGCAAATTGTCTTTCTACGCTCTTGAAATAGGACTTTTTATGCTCAGGATCGTGACACTAAAACAAGCCCATATAGTAAACATACACAGCATCGTTTCATTAAAATCATCGGAGCTAATAGAGTTAACGAACTTGCTTCTCCGAGAGAATCAAGGCGACTGCTTACTTTTTGTAGGCCGGGGCGACCCAGTAGGGGTTCTCAGCGGCCTCTCTGGCGTGCCGCAGGATGGCCTCTCGCGGGTTGCTGTCGTCAGTTTTATCCAGAGCAATGTTCTTGACGATGAAAGAGGACAGGGTTCCACCGTGAGCAGCCACACGGCCCCCCCGACCTGGTCCCAGACACAAACAACCGAGTGTAAGATACGCGGGGACCCCTGTCAGGTTATAAATGCTACAATTTGGCTTTTTTATCATCATCATTATTTTAGGGCTTTCTGTGTTTATGTTAGAAGACATTGGAGCTGTTTATTTTTAGGATAAGTTTTTACATTTGATGCATTTTAAGATTTAAAGGATTCATTTTAGGATTCATTTCTCAATCTGAGCCATTTGTTGAATTTTGAGCATTCAAAGAATTAAAATAAAAAAATTGTTCCTTAAGAAAAATGTTTGCTTTTTCCTATTTGATTGAGAGAAACATTGTGTTTTTTGATGAACTGAAAAGTTTATTGGCATTTTAATGCTAAATGGGTGCTCTGGGGGAATCTATTTTTATCTATTTTTAAAATATGTTCTTAAGTTGAAGGAGAGAAAAAAAGTTTGGAGCAAAAGAATATATTATTTTGTAATAATTGTCATAATTTTGATCTAAAAAGTTGAACAAGAAAAAGATTTGGGGCATTTTAAGATTAAAAAACATTTCTAAAAAAAGAAACAATGTGTAAAATGTTTTAATAAACTCAACATTTTGGGGCATTTTAACATTAAAAGTGTTTTCTGGAGGAAACATGTTTATTTTTAAGATAAACTCTCCAATTTGGGAAAATTATAAGTTTGAAGATAAGTTCTCCAAGTTTTAGGAGAAAAATTGTTTCATTTTTGGATAAAGCCAAGCTTTGAAATTAGGGTCATTTTAAGAAACAAATGTTGAGTTCTGCATTAAATTGTTTTAATTTTGAGCGAAAGAAATCAAAGATGGGGAATTTTATGTAAAAAAAAAAAACTTGATTATTTATTGAATGAGTTCTCAAAATTGGGGCATTATAAAGTTTAACACAGATAATTCAAGAACTTCTTGATACATTTCTTCTTATTTGTTTAGTATTTGTTTTAACTCCTTTGGCTCATTTTAAGATAAAAAAATGTTTTCTAGAGAAAAGGAATGTTTATTTTAACGATAAACTCTTAAAAATATATTTTTTTAGTTAAAAAGGGTTTTGGAGATTTTTTGGATGAGATCTTTTGAAGGTTAAAATATTGGATCCTGGAGTAAAATGTGTTTATATTTAGTAAAATCTCTTAAATTAGGGACATTTTGGAGTTAAAAACATTGGGTTTTAGAATTTAGTGAGAAATTTAGTTTTATTTTTAGTAATAGGCCAAATTTCTTTTGCATTTTAACTATAATTTTGTTAACTGTGAGTTTGCTCATTAAAAGGATAAGCTTGTTATTAAGCTTAAACAAAGCGGGTCCTGGTATCGGGCCGCTCTAGTTTCAGGCACACTTCACCTGGACCGGAGACCGGAGGTTCGGGTTTGTGGGATCGGAGCGGGTCCAGGCGATCCTTCTCCAGCTGCTTCTTGGTGCTGCGCTGCCGAGCCTCCCGAAACATGGGCAGAGCGTGCGCTGGGGGAACACAGCACAGGGTTACTCAGCCTCGTTTACATTAAAATAGAAGAATTGATTTAAAACTTTAAGTAATGAGTAAAAGATGAAAAGAATCAAATAAGTGTGTGAATTCATTGAATAATAAATAATAAACACTTAAAAAAGCACCAAAACTTGGCTTTCCTGCACCAGCTGTTTCAATCAGCATCTCTCCACCACAGAGGAGACAGGATCTCTCTCTTTCTCTCTCCCCTGCATCATTCCACTCCCACCCCCAACCCCCCCTCCCCATCCCCCCTCTCTCCCACCCCCTCTCTCCCTCCCCCTCTCTCTCTCCCCCTCTCCCCCCCCCCTCTCTCCCTCTGCATCACTCCACTCCCTCCCTCTCTCTCTATCCCCCCTCTCTCTATCCCCGCTCCCTCTGCATCACTCCAATCACTCCCTCTCCCTCACTCTCTCCCTCTCTGCATCATTCTACTCCCTCCCTCCCTCTCTCTCTCTCTCTCTTCTCTCCCTCTGCATCACTCCACTCCCTCCCTCTTTCCCCCTCTCTCTATTCCCCCTCCCTCTGCTTCACTCCAGTACCTCCCCCCTCCCTCCCTCTCTCTCATCCCCCTCTCCCTCTGCGTCACTCCACTCTCTCTCTCTCTCTCATTCCACTCCCTCACTCCCTCTCTCTCTCTCTCTCTCTCTCTCTCTCCCCCTGCATCACTCCACTCCCTCCCTCTCTCTCCATCCTCCTCTCCCTCTGCATCACTCCACTCCCTCCCTCTCTCTCTCTCTCTCTCTCTCTGTCTTCCCCTCTCTCTCTCATCCCCCTCTCCCTCTGCATCACTCCACTCCCTCCCTCTTTACCCCTCTCTCTATTCCCCGCTCCCTCTGCATCACTCCCTCTCTCTCTTCTCTCTCCCTCTGCATCACTCCACTCCCTCCCCCATCCTCTATCCCCGACCGCTCACTCGCTCACTCCAATCACTCCTATTCATAACTCATCTCCTCTTCTGCATCCTTTCCCTCCCTCCCTTCCCTCTGCTCTTCTCGCTTTCTCACTATGCATTCAATCCACTACTCCCTATTCAACGAGAGCGAGTCAACGTCACGCGGACGGAATACAGTAAGAACCCCCCCTCCCTCTCTCTAATCCCCTATCCCTCTGCGTAAAATTACACGGAGCGAGAGAGAGAGAATGGGAAAAGAAATGAAAGAAAGAGCGAGCGACGAGCGATAGAGCTCGCTTACAAGGGAGAAAGCCAGGCAAGTAAAGAGAGAGAAAGACGACGAGAAATCGGAAGAAAGAAAAGAAAGATCGCGTTCAGCAGGTCTCGCTCTCGTTCAGGTTAAGAATGAAGAATGTTTGCCTTCTGTGCACAGGACTCAGCCCAAGCCGCTCTTCATCGAGGAGGAGGAGGAGGACGAGACGGAGAAGGATGAGCCGGAGTGGAAGAAGCGCAAGATCTGAAAGAACAGGTGCTGAGAGAGAGAGAAAGAGCTTCTTTTTGTGTTTAAACCCTTGATTTAAAATGACTCGATGTTCAGAATTCATTATGGTATCTTCAGTTCTTTCTTTTTTTCAAACTGTCTCTTTATATGTGCTTCCAAAATAAACTGTTGCGTGTTTTTTAAGTAACGTTTCAGAGAGTTTTTTAACATTCTCCCCTCACGTCTTGTGTGTTCGATGAAGATATCGCAGTAAAGCATTCAAAAGATTATATAGCATTGCATTTTTTTTTTTTAGCATTTTAACCCAGTTCATTTTTACAGAAGGCAAAAAAGCTATGATTTAAATATCCACTAATTGTTTTAGTGTTTTAGCTGAGAAAGGGGTGCTAAATAACTGAAAACCGCTCTCATTTTTCTCCTAAAATGAGTTTAATGCTGTATTAATCTAAAATATCACAGTAAGAAATAAAAAAAATACAATAAAATGGATGGTAAAAAAAACATAATGAAGCCTCAACTATTTTTAAAGCTATTTAATCTGGTGAATTTCATAAAATATCTGTTTATTGTGTTGTTTTTAGCTGCTAAAAAGAACTGTAGTTTCAGGAAAGCGTGGATAAAATATAGAAACTAATTTAAAATGTAAATGTTTTTAAAGCGTTTCAGTTTGATTTATTTCAAAGAAGACAAAAAAGCAAACGCAAGTAGATACAAAATAATAATTTGTGTGTTAGCTGAAAAAGTTGTGCTAAATAACTGCAAACGTCTCTCGATAATCTCTTAAAATTATTATTTTTGAGTTTAAAACATTGAAAATCTAATATATCACAGTAAAACATTCAAAAGTGCAATAAGAATATATTTCATACAATACATTTTTTTAGCATTTTATTCTGGTTTGTTTCACAGAAGACACAGAAAAAATGATTTAAATGTTAAATAAATGCTTATTTTTAATTCCATCTGTTAGACTTGGAACGTATACACATTTATTTGTGATTTCAAGCTAAACAAACCAAACAAAAACAACTTTAAGGTTTTGCTTTTGTGTTAATAAATCAATAAATTGTGTAAAAAAATCTATATATATATATCAATTAAAATCATGTCAAAGAATTACTTTCCCAGAAGACAAAAAGCAAATGTGTATATAAATCCAAAATAATAATTTGTGTTGTTTTTAGCTGAAAATGTGTGCTAAATAACTCTAAACTACTCTCATATTCTCCTAAAATGATACAATGCAATTAATGACAAAAAAGACAAAAACTGTTTTTAAAAGAAGTTTACTTTCATTAAATGTCTGTTTGTGTTGTTCTTAGCAGCTAAAATGGCTTTAGTTTCAGAAAAGCATGTAAAAATATAAAAACAATAGAATGTAAATGTTTTTAGAACGTTTACATTGTATAAATTTCCCCCAAACAAACCAAAAAAATTATCTAAAATTATTGTTTTTAGCAGAGCATCACAGTGGCGCAGTGGGTAGCACGGTCGTCTCACAGCAAGAAGGTCGCTGGTTCTAGGCTCGGCTGGGTCGTTGGCATTTCTGTGTGGAGTTCTCATGTTCTCCCCGTGATCGCGTGGGTTTTCTCCGGGTGCTCCGGTTTCTCCCACAAGAACAAAGACATGCGGTATAAGTGAATTGAATAAGAACAATTGCCCATAGTGTTAAAGTGTGAATGTGTGTGTGAATGTTTCCCAGCGATGGGTTGCGGCAGGGAAGGGCATCCGCTGCGTAAAACATATGCCAGTGAGTTGGCGGTTCATTCTGCTGTGGCGACTCCGAAAGGGAAGAAAGCCGACATGAAGATGAATGAATGAATATTGTTTTTAGCTGGATAAAACTCTGCTAAATAACTCCAAACTGCTCTCGTTTTTCTGTTAAATTAGCTGTAAAAGTATCACTAAAATGTTTAAAAAGTACCATAAAACTGAACATAAAACTTAGAAGCAATGCAATAAAGCCTCAACTATTTTTTAAAGACATTTTATCTGGTGAATTTAATTAAATATATGTGTATTGTGTCATTTTTAGCTGCTAAAAGCAGCTTTAGTTTTAGTAAATCGTTTACAAAAAAAATACAAATAAATAAAAATATTTTATATATATATATATATATATATATATATATATGTGTGTGTGTATATATATATATATGTATATGTATATATATTTAAACAAATATAAATGTTTTTAGCGCATTTTTAAAAGTTCTAGAAATATAAAATATCACGGTAAATCAATAGCAAAAAACAATAAAGCTGATGGTAAAATTAGTTAAAAACACAATAAGGCATAAAATATTATTTTAAAGCATTTAAATTTATTTCAACATCTGTTTATTGTGTTGTTTATAGCTGCCAGGAACTTTCCCTGTTTCCGCAGATAAACAGCTTTTGTCGAAGTCGGTCTGTGATTCCGAGCAGCTTCATCAATCGCCTTCTCCATCTCAAAGAAATCTCCGCTGGAGAGGATGGAGCGAAGGGTTGGAGGCTCGCTCGAGCGCCGATGAACACGTCAGCGGAGCGCCGGGCTCTCTGTGATCGCGTGTGCGTGACGGTCTCGCGTGTGCGTGACGGTCTCGCGTGTGCGTGACGGTCTCGCGTGTGCGTGACGGTCTCGCGTGTGCGTGACGGTCTCGCGTGTGCGTGACGGTCTCGCGTGTGCGTGACGGTCCTCGCGTGTGCGTGACGGTCTCTGTGCGTGACGGGCTCCGTTGCGTGACGGTCTCGCGTGTGCGTGACGGGTCTCGCGTGTGCGTGACGGTCTCGCGTGTGCGTGACGGTCTCGCGTGTGAGCGCAGAAGATGCCATCGCGACGCATTCCGTTCCGTCGAGCGCGTGTTCGCTTCCTCTCTCCTCTCTTTCTCTCTTTCCCCATCTCTCCTCTCTCCCCCTCTATCTTTCTCGCTCCCTCACTTTCTCACCTTTTCTCTCCCTCATCTCTTCATCTTTCTCTCTTTATCTCTCCTTCTACTTCTTCTCATCTCTCCTCTATCTTTCTCCCCGTATCTTCTCTTAATCTCTCTCTCTCTCTCTCTCATCTACTCTATCTCTCTTTCCTTTTACTGTCTGTATCTCTCTTTTCTCTCCATCTCCATTTTCTCTCTCCCACCCCTCCTCTACTTCTCCCTCTTTCTCACAAACTCTTCTCTTCTCTCCCCTTCAATCTCTTTTTTTATTCTCTTCCTCTTTTCCCACATCCTTCTCTCTCTCTTACCACCCTCCCTTTTTCTCTCATCAACCTCTCTCTCCCTCTTTTTCTGCCCATCCATTTCTACTTCTTTCCCTCTCCCCTCTCTCATTCTTCTCTACCTCTATTCCCCTTTTTCCCCCATCTCTCTTTCTATTTCTCACTCCTCTCCTCTTTTCTCCCCATTCCTCTCTTTTTCTTCTCTTCCTCTCTCGCCCTCTTTTTCTCCCCATATTTCTCTCTCTCTTTCCCTCTTTTTCTCCTCATCGTTCTCTCTCTCTTTCCCTCTCTCTGTTCTACCTCTCTTTCTCTCACCTTTTCTCCCCATCCCTCTCTCTCGGTCTTCTCTGTCTTCTGTAACTTGTCAGAAAAATGAAACCTTTAAAAGCTTTTAAATCAAAAACATAACTCATGATCCTCGCTCTCCTGTCACTATCCGGCGCGCTGATGTCATCAGGACGGGCGTCCGTTCTGTAGGGGAACGGGGGAGCGGTGGTGATGTCATTGTGCTTCAGTTCTAAGGTCACTCTGTCGGCGGGTCGTGTATCAGAGAGCTCGCACCTAACTCTAATACTCAGCCTCTCAGCCGTCCACCGGCAGTGCTTCAGCTGCTCAGAAATCTCTGGAACTTCTGCTGTGTCCCCGGTTTGTCAGATATATACAGCTGCTGTTGGCTTCAGGAGCAGTGTGTGTATGCGTGTGTGCGAGTGTGTGAGTGTGTGCTTGTGTATGTGTGTTTATGCTGGAGCCCCGGGCTGAGGTTCAGGAATGTGAGACGGATTGAGATTCTCCTAAACTCTCATCATCTCCTTAGAGGCTCTCTGTTCTAGCTCCCTATCTCAATTTTTTTATTTTAATGGATTCTGACACCTTTTTACTTGCAGTTAGAAGCTGAACATTGTAACTGAAACACTTGCTAGTTGGACCTCTCTGTGGAGCACTTCAAAATAAATGTCATTCTCAGCTTTTGTCTTCCTGAACAAACCATGTACAGATCTCGCTAAAGGCTGCTGCAGAAAAGCTGTCTCAACTTTTCAACTAAAACTCAATGTGATCTGATAAAAGAGAACAGTGTGTGAATCCAAGTATACGAATAAAGCACTCAAAACCACAGCACTGAAAAGAACAGTGTTCTAAATTAGAATCAAACATCCAGTGATTATTGTAACAGTGTTTAAAATTCAATCAATGAGCACTAATTGAAACATTGTAATTTCGATGGCAAAATTTAGAATAAACATTCTGTTCTAATTCTTCAAATTTCTACTGGAAAAATGTGTCAAATCAAATCACCAGATTGGAACAGTGTTCCTGTTTCACCATCAAAATTCGGAATTAAACATTCTGTTCCTGCTAGGGCAGTGTTTCAGTTTCACTGTCAAAACTTAAAATCAAAACTTTGGGTTTGTGAAATTCTAAATCATCTTTGTATTAAAATTCAAGTTGAAATTCATCTGTAACAATGTTTCATTTTCATGGTAAAAATTCTGAATCAAACATTCTGTTCCAGCAGTAGCAGTGTTTCAGGTTTATTGTCAAAACTTAGAAGCAAACCTCTTGTTCCATCTGATAGTGTTTTACCTTCAGTATCAAAATCCAGAGTCAAACCTCTTGTTCCATTTGGAACTGGGTGTCAGTTTCAGTATCAAAATCCAGAGTTAAACCTCTTGTTCCATTTGGAACTGGGTGTCAGTTTCAGTATCAAAATCCAGAATCAAACCCTTGTTCCATTTGGAACTGGGTGTCAGTTTCAGTATCAAAATCCAGAATCAAACCCTTGTTCCATTTGGAACTGGGTTTCAGTTTCAGTGTCAAAATCCAGAATCAAGCCTCTTGTTTCATTTCAAACTGTGTTTCAAGTTATCAAAACCAGTGTCAAACCTCTTGTTCCATTTGAAACTGGGTGTCAGTTTCAGTATCAAAATCCGGAATCAAACCCTTGTTCCATTTGGAACTGGGTTTCATTTTCAGTGTCAAAATCCAGAATCAAACCCTTGTTCCATTTGGAACTGGGTGTCAGTTTCAGTATCAAAATCCAGAATCAAACCCTTGTTCCATTTGGAACTGGGTTTCAGTTTCAGTGTCAAAATCCAGAATCAAGCCTCTTGTGTCATTTCAAACTGTGTTTCAAGTTATCAAAACCAGTGTCAAACCTCTTGTTCCATTTGGAACTGGGTTTCAGTATCAAAATCCAGAAATAAGCCTCTTGTTCCAATTGGAACTGGGTTTCAATTTATTATCAAAACCAGTGTCAAATCTCTTGTTCCATTTGGAACTGGGTTTCAGTTTCAGTATCAAAATCCAGAATCAAACCCTTGTTCCATTTGGAACTGGGTGTCAGTTTCAGTATCAAAATCCAGAATCAAACCCTTGTTCCATTTGGAACTGGGTTTCAGTTTCAGTGTCAAAATCCAAAATCAAGCCTCTTGTTTCATTTCAAACTGTGTTTCAAGTGATCAAAACCAGTGTCAAACCTCTTGTTCCATTTGGAACTGGGTTTCAGTATCAAAATCCAGAATTAAGCCTCTTGTTCCAATTGGAAATGTGTTTCAATTTATTATCAAAACCAGTGTCACATCTCTTGTTCCATTTGGAACAGGGTTTCAGTATCAAAATCCAGAGTCAAACCTCTTGTTCCCTTTGGAATGGGGTTTCAATTTCAGTATCAAAACCAGAATCAAACTTCTTGTTCCATTTGGAAAAGTGTTTCAGATTCAGTATCATAATTGAGAATCAAACTCTTGTTCAATTCGGAACAGTATTTCAGTATTGAAATCCAGAATCAAACCTGTAGTTCCATGTGGAACAGCGTTTCAAATTCAGTATCAAAATTTAAATCAGAACACTTGTTCCATTTGGAGCAGTGTTTCAGTATAAAAATCCAGAATGAAACCTCTTGTTCCAATTTGGAACAGGGTTTCAATGTCAAAATCCACAATCAAACCTAATTTGAACAGTAACTAAAACTAGTGTTTCAGTGTCTTGGCACACCTTTATAAAACCTGATAAAAACCTCTTTTTCTTGAATTATTCTCCCAAGAACAGACTCAACAACACACAGACACGCTCACCATGTCGTGACAGAAACAAGATTTATTCTGTATAAAGTTATAAAAGGACTATCGTACAAAAATAAAGTCTGTCGAGAGCTTTGGTTCAGTAACACAGAACACAGCAGAAGGACGAATGGCGGAGAGGAACGAGACCGTATCTGGAATGGTTCTTTATCTTGGATGTGTTCTCTCGCTCTGCGCTCACTCTCTGAAGCTTGTTCCCGTGATTAGAGTGCAGGGCTGATGGAGTGTGTCTCTCCTGATAAAGAGCGGCTGCCGCTCCACCGAGCCCTGGCCTCAATCCCTACGCAGCGTGGATTAAGTTCCATGCCTGCGATTGTGAAGCACAGAATCAGAGATATTCGCAGGTCTGACAGGATCTTCTTTAGGCTGGTTTGAGACCTGCTTGATGACTGATGAATCCATTTGATCATAGCTACGTCTGCGAACACTGCAGCTTTTAAACGCTTGTGTCCGCAGGATATTATTTTAGTTTATTTTTGCCTCTGGAATCAGAACCTCTCGCTATCTACATTAATTATTCTAGAAAGAAAAAAAATGTAGATGATTGTTTATCACATTGTTGATAATGTCTGTGCTAAAAACAAAAATAATTTTCCACAAATTCAGAATAAAAAATTGGATGTTGCTGAAGCTAAACTTTTTTAATGTTGTTTTTTTAAGTCATGGACATCTAACTGAAAGAAGTAAAGCCTAATTATTCTTTATTTTGTCATTTTCCTCTAAATTGCATTTTAGCCTAATTTTAGCAGAAGCGCTTTTAAAATAACAAGTATTTAAACATATATTTTTTAATATTTATAAACCTGCTGAAAATACGGCAATGTATCAGAAATGTATTTCAATTTGGCTCCGTTTTTTTAACGAACTTTTCTGAGTTTTGAGTGTTTACAGCAGACGGCAACAGCAAGAATCAACATTTAGTCAAAAACATTTGACCATATTTATCTTTTTTTTTTCTCTGCAATATACATCGTCTATAAAAAAAAACTGCAAATTCAGATAATAAATTGTGATGAATAATGTCTGACTGAAAAGAGAGAGGAAAAATACAGACTTTTAGCCTGACGGTCATAAATGAAAACTTTTTTTTTATAAAAAAAAGTTCAATAAATCATTTCAAGTTTTTTTAAAGCTGCATATTAGCAGAAAACCTTTTGAAATAATAAGACTTAAAAAAAACTGCTGAAAATTACGACATGTATCTGATATTTATTTATTTTTGGCTCACTTTTCTAACTTTCCAACAAACTCTTTCCAGAGAGTTCTGAGTGTCTGTAACAGATGGCAGCAGCAGGAATCAACATTTAGCTCAAAACAAACACGTTTTGTTCCCTCGGCTGTAAACCAAAGCTAAGCGCGGTTAGCTTTTGAGCATCAGATCTCATTATGAGATGCTCTCATTCAGCAGAGATATTGGAATAGAATTACTTTTTAAGATTTTTGAAGAGCATATTTGTCATTTTTTTTAGGTTTTCTCTTGATGGTCTCATTTTACTACAGTACAAACTTTAAAAACGAACTTTTTCACATCGAGTACAATGTCTGTGCTGAAAATATCATCTTTTTTTCTACAAAAGACTGCAAATTGTGATGTTGGACATTTTTCATCTATTTAAATTTCAAAAAGAAAAGCAGACGTCAGCGGCAGGCTTCAACATCTAGTTAAAAAAAACTTTTTCAAACACCACTGTAAATTAAAGCTATGCTAAAGCGAATGAGTCCTTTGATGAAGCATGTTTTGGAACAGAATAATTTTAAGAAGCTATTTTCTGGTTCTTCTAGAGTCCTGAAGAGACTTGATGGTTCACTCTTCGGCGGGTCACGCTGCTCAGCAGTCCGCTGTAAACTCATGATCTAATTCCACATCTAATTTTAAAATAGTGGGCAGACGATAACGCATCTAATAGACAAGCTTCCTTTATACCCCAAATGATGCCTTTTTGAACTAATTAGATGGAAAATAATTTATATTTTTTAAAGGACACACATGAAGCTTTCAAATGACTCCACGTATGTGATGAGACTTTAAATCAAGCCACTTATTAGGAACTGTTTTTGTTTCTTCGATTCAAATGCTTCTCCCATCCACATCGATGCCAAAATGAAAAGAAAACCCTTTGAAGTTTTTTTTTTACTTTTATTATAAAAATAAATAATTCAATCTTCAGTTTGTTTCTTGAAAGTTTGGATTCTTGAGTGTCCTAGAGATCGTCAAACTCTGGAGAAAACAAATTGTTATAACGTTGTGCTGAAATCGAAAAGGAAGTAGATTTAGCTGCAGTGTGAATACTGATGTAGCCTCTCACTGATGCTCTGAATCGATCACTAATCGATCAATAATTTAAAGTGAGTCGTTTGAAGAGGGGTTATTCTAGCATTACAATTCAAAATGTCCTATTTCAATAGCGCAAAAAGACCATTTGCATGCGCGTGAGCTGCGTTTTGTGAATAAAATGTTCTTTTTGAATAGAAAAACTTATTTTGGGCAAACAGAAATTAATTTTGATTGTAAAATCTGTTGGTGAGCGCAGATGGTCTTGTTTCCTCTCGCAAGTCTTCTATATTCTGATTGGCTGGCCTTGTGGCCTGTAAACTCTGATTGGCTGGAATGGTGTCCGTTTGTAGCTGTGGTTCGTTTCGAGCGAACGCGTGTGTGAGGGTATTGGTGCGAGAGCAAACAAGATCGTCTACGCATACTCACATAGTTTACACTCAAAATCGATTTTTGCCACTAAAAAAACGCTTTTCTGCACGAGAAGAACATTTCATTCACTAAACGCAGCTCACAGCTGTGCAAAATTTACTTTTTTTACTCTCAAAATCTGACTTTTTGTACTCAGAATTGTGATGATAATATAAACCCATAACTGTTAAGGCAAGACTTTCTCTCTTCCCGTAGTGTCTTCCCTCGGGTTCCCTCAGGTGAGTCGCTTTGAATAAAAACCAAATTCCGACACAAAAAAAACCCCTGTCTTTGATTAAAAAAATCAAAACAGCGCCACATCATCTGCTAGGTGCAAAGACTTGCAGACACCAGGCAGAGTAAAAGAGGGTTTCTGAGCGATCCCTTCAAAGAAACGAGCTCCAATTCAGCACACCACGCAAGATAAAGAACCAGAAGCTGCATAATAAATATAAAAACAAACACTCTGATACGAGGGGTGGAAATAAATAACAATAACTTAATTCAATTTCAATAAATACACTATCATATATATATATATATATATATATATATATATATATATATATAGACTTTATAGATAGATAGATAGATACATTGCTCTCTGGATAGTAAAGAGTCTGTTATCACAGCGTCTCACAGTCGGTTATTAATTTGTCCATCGAGACTCTGGAACCGCTCATCCTCTCTTGCTGCGGAGAAAACAGTGCCCTCCAGTGTTAATGGAAAGAAATATGAGCAAACGCAGCTGTGAGAGTTCAAATGATTGGTCCGCCAAGGAAACTTCTTGAGAAAGCATCACTTTTGTTATATTTGTCAAATCTGCCTTTGAAACATAATTGTTATATATATATATATATATATATATATATATATATATATATATATATATATATATATATATAAATATATACACACACACACACACGCACACAGGGGGATCCTCTGTGATGGGACGGAGACTGTGACACTGACTCCCCTTGCTAAAATGACTCCTGCAGAATTTTCATCTAAAAACCCATTTTTACTCTTTGGCTTTTAGCTTGTGAGGTCCTCTGAGTTTATTATAGGGGTGTGTGTATTATACCTAATTATTTTATTGTTTGTGGAATTGTTTGTATAAGTGTGGAAACTTTTAACCAGAGGTGGGTAGAGAATCCAAAAATTTGCTCAAGTAAAAGTTAAAGTAACTTCCAAATAATTTGGTCTTGTAAGAGTAAAATGTGTTGAATGGAAAATGTATTTCAGTGCTTACGAGTTGCTTCTGATATGAGCTATACAAAGCAAAATGCTGATCGTTAAACTACTAGAAGAGCATCTCAGTGTCTCATTTTTATCTTTATTTGCTCAAGTTATGTAAGTGAGGCTGACTGTGAATGTATATGACATAAGGATTTCTTTTAAATATCAATTTTTACTTGCATACGATTCCAATATGCTAACATTTTCACTTGCTGCCTCATGTTTGTGAGCATGGGTTTAAGGAGTTCATGAATGCATTGATCTCTGTCACTTTGGACACAAAGCATTGCATCATAAAGCTGCTTTTCTTTGCATGTAAGAGAAAGTAAACTTTGAAAATAAGGCTATGGGTGATCCGCCATCCACGGCAAACTCTCATCATAAAAATAGCTTGCGTTTAACTACAATCATATTTATTTCCGTTATATCAGTAACGGAGGAACACAGCTTCAGACGTAACTAAGTAAAATACAGGTTTTCTCTGAAAATGTACTCTAGTAAAAGTACACTTTTTTTTAATGAAGTAAAGGAAATGTAACTAGTTATTACCCACATTATCTGGATTTGTCAGCATGCATTATCAAAATAACAAGCCTTAAAATGTATTTTATTAATTGATAACATTCTATTTAAGTCTAAAGAGAATTCTGTAAATCGATCATATTGGATAATTCCTAATTTTATTGAATTAAATTAGTAGTTTTAGTAAATTTCAGGCGCATCTGTCCAGAGCCACATGTTTTGTAAAGTCGTGGTTCAGCGGAAATACTGCGGAAGCTTTTATTTATTTTTTTTATTTATGTTCATTTCATTACTGCCAAATACTCGTTTTGATTTTTGATTAATTTCTTTTATTTTTACTATGTTACTTTTGTTATTGCCAATAATTTAGAATTTCTTTTAGATTTAATAAAAATAAAAAAAAAATCGTAAGCCGAAATGTGAGTGCGAATTGCTGCCTTCATTACTTTGGCTTTTTTAGAGCTGAGATGCTGGAGGTTAAATGACTATTTTAAATACATTTCAAATAGTATCTGCTTTTTGCCTTTGTTAGTCATTTATAAATAGAGCTAGTTCTTGAACAGCTCTGGCTTTTATCGGGTTCGGGCTCATAAATAAGACAGTGAACAAAATCAGGCTGAACTCAACTTTTTACAGCTCGTAATTGAACCCTTTTTTTCTCTTTTAAACACTCTCTGTGAAGTTTCCGTTAGTAAACGGTGATATGGAAATGGAGGTGACTGGATTGAACCATGTTTGCTCATATTCCACCGGGATGAGGAGGGTGGGGAACACTGTCTGTGAGCGTTTTAGTGTTTTGTACCAAAAAAAAAACACTACTCTTTTTAACATCCTTCTTCTTTTCGTTGATGCATCCATCGATCCATTCGCTTATTTATCCTGAAGACAAGGAAGCCCAGACCTCCCTCTCCAAGGACACTCCTCCAGCTCTACCGGGGGAGTCCCGGGGCTAGATGTACTCTCTCCAGTGTGTCACGAAGCCTCTTTCCAACTGAAATACTTCTCATCCCGAAGCAGATGCATGAGCCTCCTCAGCTGGCTTCTCTAGATAAACCGGCTCAACTCTGAGGTTCTCTCGCACCTGTACTGGAGCACCTCGCTGAAAACCAGTACCCATGGAAGGAAATGAGGATCTCGATGTTCTCCCTTTTTAAAAACAAATCTTTTAACGGATCGAGAAAGGTGGCTTAACCTTATCCTCAAACGCAGGCACACTTCTTAGCCGAGTGTTTTTTGAGCGTGTGATACTCCAAACTGTCGTCCAGAAAGGAGATGTCGTCGTCGAACGCCACCGGTCGACAGCAGGTCCTTGCGGGCGAGTCCTTGTCCAGCTTCCGGCTGACCGACAGGTTGAGCAGGATCTTATCGTAGTTGTTTTCAGCGTCGACGCAGGGCCCACTGCAGTACCGGAAGATCAGCTCCTCGCTGGTGCGGTAACCCAGTCCTAGATCGCTGACGTTCAGATGGATTTCCTTCAGGAGGCAGCCGCGGCCCTCTGCCTGCACCCGCCCCCGGCCACGCCCCCTCTTGCGCTCCCCACGGCCACGCCCTTGGTTTTCAGAGTGGCTCTGTCGACTCCGTCCCAGTCTCTCGGAAGGATTGGATCTCTGTCGACCCCTGTTTTGCTTGGCTTTGGGCTCCAGGTCTGCATCGGAGGATCTCCGCAGACGCCCCAGCGTGGCCTGGATGAAGTTCATCACCTCCTCCAGCTGATCCGGGTACAGGCTATCCTCATCGTCTGTCAGGCACAATAAACACAAGATGAGTATGGTTAAGAACAAACATACAGGTGTCTAAAAATATGTGGATTTTATATCGATTGTTGAAAGATGCATTCATGTTCCAGATTTTTAACACTCGTTTATATCAGTTTGTTAATTGAACATCGGTTCCAGAGGCCGACGGTTGTTTTTATTGAAAGACACAACAAACACAAGACAAGTACTTTTAAGAACAAACATTCAGGTGCCAAAAAACATACACATTTACTTTGGATTGTTAATAGATGCATTCAGGTTCCTCGGCGCTAGCACTCATTTATTACAGATTGTTAACCGAACATCGATGCCTGAGACAGACGATTGTTTTTATTGTTAGACATGACAAACACAAGATGTGTACGATTAGAAACAAACATACAGGTTACAGAAATACACAGATTTACTATTTACGTATTCTTGTTCCTGGGTGTTAGCTTCCATTTATAGGTTTATTAATTTGTTAAATGAACATCGATTCCCGAGACAGACAGTTGTCAGATTCAGGTTCACACATATAAGGTGCTGTTACATCACACAAAGCTGCTGCCTGTCGAGTGTAATGTTTTAAAACAATAACACGTGTTTAATGCGTCACTTGTTGTGTCTATTTTTGCTCAAACCGGACTAAATTGAGACCGCCTGTCAGTAGGGGGCGTGCTGAAAGCTCGTTTGTGGGAGGGCCCGGCGTAAACACAAGGGGCAACCTCCTCCTTTCACTCTTGAAGCGTGACAGGAAGTGACTGAACTGAGCGGCCCCTTCAGGCTGACTCCAAAACAGAGCAGGTTCTCATTCACTCCGATGTTAAAACTGGCTCCATTAGGTTTGTTTACTCAAATCGCTAGTTTTGATCTTCATGAAAACTCTGATGGCGTGAATTATTTTTCAATTTGTTTGTTTAAAATGTATTCAAATAAAACCTTCAGCCAATGTGTACACAGCAGTTTTTGTGGTGCAAAAATACGAGGCAATTCAAAGATGTTTTTTACAAAAATATTGCATTTTGAAAGTTATTAACAGTGCAGCTCTAGTATAGAGGGGTCAAATATTGATTCTAAGTGCTATAACGTAAGACCTTTGAACATCACTTCCAGAGACCAGCAGTTGTTTAATTGTTAGACGTCGTGAGCAGAACTTGCTCTTCTCCAGGCATGAAAAAGGCACTGTTTTCTTCTCCTCCATGAAAATCTCCCCAATGCATGACATTGAGGAAGAGCAGAAGACATCTGTTGGACAACATGAGACAGCGACTGGGAGCAGCATGCCAGAGCGAGGTGCACACTCGTTTGATCTGCACCAACTGATTCATTCAGCGAGAACTACTCCACTCTGAGAATCGTTCAGATGTGTGTTTGATAAAGACAGTCAGCGGTCACAATTAAGTCTGTTTACTCAAAATGTTGATTTTCTACCCCCACTTTACTACCAAAAGAGCAATTATTATCAGTATCCTTAAATTTGGTTATTGATTGGTAATATGTGAAGTGAACTCACAGGATTCCCTGACAGTGAGAGACTTTCAAACATGTGTTTTTCAGCACGTTACGCAAGGCTCTGGCCTGCTGGCGCATCCCTGTCGATGAGGCTTGGAAGCTTACAAGCCAAAGCGTTCTAAAGCAAACCTCTCCACAGGGTCTGGATGTGTTAATAATGCTCCCAATTAGAGCTTTTCCCATGAGGCCAGAGCGGTTCAAACAGACCCAGGCTCCTGTGTGCAGGACAAGGCTGCTGCGCCACATCTGGAAGCGCTCAGATGCTCCGTTTGCGTCTCCCACTCGCACAACAGCTCAGAGTGTAATCTAAACTAATTCCTGCTCGTCTTCTGAACTGCTGTGGACATGAAACGTCGACCCCAGCTTTTGAAGGGAGTGTTTATTAAATCTGACAGGCTTAGAGATGGGATTGATTAAAGTGATCCTCCTGTGGCATTGTTTTATTAAACAACCCAAAAAATAAAAATAGAGATTGAGATGAGTGTAGCGCAGAAATACCAGCGGTGGACAAAGTACACAAAGCAAGTATTTGATTTAAAATAGAGAAACACAAGGTAAAATATTTCTCCAATAAAAGCATTCCCTTCAGAATTTCACTTGAGTGAAAGTACAAAACTATTTGCCTTAAAATGAACTTAAGTATTATGATTTATTTAGGCTATAATATAACATTTAAATTTTTTGTGGAAACTCAGGTCGTGAACCTCCAAGCTCTGCCCAGAGAGGAGGCAGCATCAGCCCCTGGTTCCAATTGCTCAGTTCGAGCACTGAGGATCTATGTAGAAAGGACCTTGAACCTAAGAAGTTCTGATCAGCTCTTTGTATGCTTTGGAGGACAGCAGACGATAGGGAAGGCTGTCTCCAAACAGAGGTTGGCCCACTGGCTAGTGGAGGCCATCTCTACCGCTTACACAGCGTCCGATGTCCATTGTCTCTTGATGCCCCATGCAGTTGAGAGCCCACTCTACCGGCTGGCAAGAGGTACTCCTCTGGGAGAGATCTGCAAGGCTGCAGGTTGGTCGACACCCAACACCTTCGCCAGGTACTATAACCTGAGCATTGAATCCGTCTCTTCAGCCGTGCTAAGTGGTGGTAGCATTGTCTGAGATGTACGAAGGGGTGTCCAGCTTGGGTTCTGCCATTCTTAGTTATACGTACGCTAATTTTTGCCCCTGGAGATATCCTCCAGCTTTTTGGCTCCTCTCGCCCCAACAGGTGTAGTAGAGTAAGCAGAGTATTCCTACGTTCTGTCCATGTGTGTGCCCTCTATGGGGGACTACCGGCTGAATCTCTTATGACCCCGGGCACAGGAGGGCCGAGCAGTTCTCCAAAAGGTTAACTCTCGAAACCTTTTGCTCTAGTTTGTTCCATCTATGTTATCTTCCCTCTAAAAAGACCTTTCCCTAGTGGTTCAAGGCATATTTTCGTAGGTCCCTCAATGAAACCATACGTGTATTAATACGGAATTTCTAAGTTCAGCCTCGAGATGGCGAGTACGGCCTCCGCGCGTCTCCCTTCAGCTCAGGGATTGAAACTCCCTCCTCTGGTATGAGTCAGTATGAGAAAATTATTGCCCGATTGCAGATTAAAAATTAAGTCCATACCTAAGGCTAGAGCGGAGGAGGGCCTGTTCGTAACCCCCGTTCCCCGAATAGGGAACAGAGACTGATATCCCCCAGCCACAACGGTAAGGTCGTGAGTAAGTCTGGTTGCTTAGGGGGTGAGTACGGCTCCTGCTTCACAACAGAAAGAGTGTCACGCTTGCGTCCGCTTTATGTGGGACGGCGTGATCACGTGACCGTCAGGGTGTTCGCTGATTGGTATTTTGTAAAAGTATGGAGAGAGTAGAACGCTCCTAGCGGAGCTTCCCACAGTCGTCAGTGACAAAAGTCTCCGTTCCCTATTCGGGGAACAGGGGTTACGAAAGTAACCATTATGTTGTGTTTCCTGAATTTGCAGTTGTGTTTTTTGAATTTGCAGTTGTTTTTTGAATTTGCCGTTGTTTTCTGAATTTGCAGTTGTGTTTCCTGAATTTGCAGTTGTGTTGTCTGAATTTGCAGTTGTGTTTTCTGAATTTGCAGTTGTGTTTTCTGAATTTGCAGTTGTGTTGTCTGAATTTGCAGTTGTGTTTTCTGAATTTGCAGTTGTGTTTTCTGAATTTGCAGTTGTGTTTCCTGAATTTGCAGTTGTGTTGTCTGAATTTGCAGTTGTGTTTTCTGAATTTGCAGTTGTTTCCTGAATTTTTAGTTGTGTTTTCTGAATTTTCAGTTGTGTTTTCTGAATTTGCCGTTGTTTCCTGAATTTTTAGTTGTGTTTTCTGAATTTGCAGTTGTGTTTTCTGAATTTGCCGTTGTGTTTTCTGAATTTGCCGTTGTTTCCTGAATTTTTAGTTGTGTTTTCTGAATTTGCAGTTGTGTTTCCTGAATTTGCAGTTGTGTTTTCTGAATTTGCAGTTGTGTTTTCTGAATTTGCCGTTGTTTCCTGAATTTTTAGTTGTGTTTCCTGAATTTGCAGTTGTGTTTTCTGAATTTGCAGTTGTGTTTTCTGAAATTGCAGTTGTGTTTTCTGAATTTGCCGTTGTTTCCTGAATTTTTAGTTGTGTTTCCTGAATTTGCAGTTGTGTTTTCTGAATTTGCAGTTGTGTTTTCTGAATTTGCCGTTGTGTTTTCTGAATTTGCCGTTGTTTCCTGAATTTTTAGTTGTGTTTTCTGAATTTGCAGTTGTGTTTCCTGAATTTGCAGTTGTGTTTTCTGAATTTGCAGTTGTGTTTTCTGAATTTGCCGTTGTTTCCTGAATTTTTAGTTGTGTTTCCTGAATTTGCAGTTGTGTTTTCTGAATTTGCAGTTGTGTTTCCTGAATTTGCCGTTGTGTTTTCTGAATTTGCCGTTGTTTCCTGAATTTTTAGTTGTGTTTTCTGAATTTGCAGTTGTGTTTCCTGAATTTGCCGTTGTGTTTTCTGAATTTGCAGTTGTGTTTTCTGAATTTGCAGTTGTGTTTTCTGAATTTGCCGTTGTTTCCTGAATTTTTAGTTGTGTTTCCTGAATTTGCAGTTGTGTTTTCTGAATTTGCAGTTGTGTTTTCTGAATTTGCAGTTGTGTTTTCTGAATTTGCCGTTGTGTTTCCTGAATTTGCAGTTGTGTTTCCTGAATTTGCAGTTGTGTTTTCTGAGTTTGCCGTTGTTTCCTGAATTTTTAGTTGTGTTTCCTGAATTTGCCGTTGTGTTTTCTGAATTTGCAGTTGTGTTTTCTGAATTTGCAGTTGTGTTTTCTGAATTTGCCGTTGTTTCCTGAATTTTTAGTTGTGTTTCCTGAATTTGCAGTTGTGTTTCCTGAATTTTTAGTTGTGTTTCCTGAATTTGCCGTTGTGTTTTCTGAATTTTCCGTTGTTTCCTGAATTTTTAGTTGTGTTTCCTGAATTTGCAGTTGTGTTTCCTGAATTTTTAGTTGTGTTTCCTGAATTTGCAGTTGTGTTTTCTGAATTTGCCGTTGTGTTTTCTGAATTTGCAGTTGTGTTTCCTGAATTTTTAGTTGTGTTTCCTGAATTTGCAGTTGTGTTTCCTGAATTTTTAGTTGTGTTTTCTGAATTTGCAGTTGTGTTTTCTGAATTTGCCGTTGTGTTTTCTGAATTTGCCGTTGTTTCCTGAATTTTTAGTTGTGTTTCCTGAATTTGCAGTTGTGTTTCCTGAATTTTTAGTTGTGTTTTCTGAATTTGCAGTTGTGTTTTCTGAATTTGCCGTTGTGTTTTCTGAATTTGCCGTTGTGTTTTCTGAATTTGCCGTTGTTTCCTGAAGTTTTTAGTTGTGTTTTCTGAATTTGCCGTTGTGTTTTCTGAATTTGCCGTTGTGTTTTCTGAATTTGCCGTTGTTTCCTGAATTTTTAGTTGTGTTTCCTGAATTTGCCGTTGTGTTTTCTGAATTTGCCGTTGTGTTTTCTGAATTTGCCGTTGTTTCCTGAATTTTTAGTTGTGTTTCCTGAATTTGCAGTTGTGTTTCCTGAATTTTTAGTTGTGTTTCCTGAATTTGCAGTTGTGTTTCCTGAATTTGCCGTTGTGTTTCCTGAATTTTTAGTTGTGTTTTCTGAATTTGCAGTTGTGTTTTCTGAATTTGCCGTTGTGTTTTCTGAATTTGCCGTTGTTTCCTGAATTTTTAGTTGTGTTTCCTGAATTTGCAGTATTGTTTTCTGAATTTGCAGTTGTGTTTTCTGAATTTGCAGTTGTGTTTTCTGAATTTGCCGTTGTGTTTCCTGAATTTGCAGTTGTGTTTCCTGAATTTGCAGTTGTGTTTTCTGAGTTTGCCGTTGTTTCCTGAATTTTTAGTTGTGTTTCCTGAATTTGCCGTTGTGTTTTCTGAATTTGCAGTTGTGTTTTCTGAATTTGCAGTTGTGTTTTCTGAATTTGCCGTTGTTTCCTGAATTTTTAGTTGTGTTTCCTGAATTTGCCGTTGTGTTTTCTGAATTTGCCGTTGTTTCCTGAATTTTTAGTTGTGTTTCCTGAATTTGCTGTTGTGTTTTCTGAATTTTTAGTTGTGTTTTCTGAATTTGCAGTTGTGTTTCCTGAATTTGCCGTTGTGTTTTCTGAATTTGCAGTTGTGTTTTCTGAATTTGCAGTTGTGTTTTCTGAGTTTGCCGTTGTTTCCTGAATTTTTAGTTGTGTTTCCTGAATTTGCCGTTGTGTTTTCTGAATTTTTAGTTGTGTTTTCTGAATTTGCAGTTGTGTTTTCTGAATTTGCCGTTGTGTTTTCTGAATTTGCCGTTGTTTCCTGAATTTTTAGTTGTGTTTCCTGAATTTGCCGTTGTGTTTTCTGAATTTGCCGTTGTGTTTTCTGAATTTGCCGTTGTTTCCTGAATTTTTAGTTGTGTTTCCTGAATTTGCAGTTGTGTTTCCTGAATTTTTAGTTGTGTTTCCTGAATTTGCCGTTGTGTTTTCTGAATTTGCCGTTGTTTCCTGAATTTTTAGTTGTGTTTCCTGAATTTGCAGTTGTGTTTCCTGAATTTTTAGTTGTGTTTCCTGAATTTGCAGTTGTGTTTTCTGAATTTGCCGTTGTGTTTTCTGAATTTGCAGTTGTGTTTCCTGAATTTTTAGTTGTGTTTCCTGAATTTGCAGTTGTGTTTCCTGAATTTTTAGTTGTGTTTTCTGAATTTGCAGTTGTGTTTTCTGAATTTGCCGTTGTGTTTTCTGAATTTGCCGTTGTTTCCTGAATTTTTAGTTGTGTTTCCTGAATTTGCCGTTGTGTTTTCTGAATTTGCCGTTGTGTTTTCTGAATTTGCCGTTGTTTCCTGAATTTTTAGTTGTGTTTTCTGAATTTGCCGTTGTGTTTTCTGAATTTGCCGTTGTGTTTTCTGAATTTGCCGTTGTTTCCTGAATTTTTAGTTGTGTTTCCTGAATTTGCCGTTGTGTTTTCTGAATTTGCCGTTGTGTTTTCTGAATTTGCCGTTGTTTCCTGAATTTTTAGTTGTGTTTCCTGAATTTGCAGTTGTGTTTCCTGAATTTTTAGTTGTGTTTCCTGAATTTGCAGTTGTGTTTCCTGAATTTGCCGTTGTGTTTCCTGAATTTTTAGTTGTGTTTTCTGAATTTGCAGTTGTGTTTTTCTGAATTTGCCGTTGTGTTTTCTGAATTTGCCGTTGTTTCCTGAATTTTTAGTTGTGTTTCCTGAATTTGCCGTTGTTTCCTGAATTTTTAGTTGTGTTTCCTGAATTTGCAGTTGTGTTTCCTGAATTTTTAGTTGTGTTTCCTGAATTTACAGTTGTGTTTCCTGAATTTTTAGTTGTGTTTCCTGAATTTGCAGTTGTGTTTCCTGAATTTGCCGTTGTGTTTTCTGAATTTGCCGTTGTGTTTTCTGAATTTGCCGTTGTTTCCTGAATTTTTAGTTGTGTTTCCTGAATTTGCAGTTGTGTTTCCTGAATTTTTAGTTGTGTTTCCTGAATTTGCAGTTGTGTTTCCTGAATTTGCCGTTGTGTTTCCTGAATTTTTAGTTGTGTTTTCTGAATTTGCAGTTGTGTTTTCTGAATTTGCCGTTGTGTTTTCTGAATTTGCCGTTGTTTCCTGAATTTTTAGTTGTGTTTCCTGAATTTGCCGTTGTTTCCTGAATTTTTAGTTGTGTTTCCTGAATTTGCAGTTGTGTTTCCTGAATTTTTAGTTGTGTTTCCTGAATTTACAGTTGTGTTTCCTGAATTTTTAGTTGTGTTTCCTGAATTTGCAGTTGTGTTTCCTGAATTTTTAGTTGTGTTTCCTGAATTTGCAGTTGTGTTTCCTGAATTTGCCGTTGTGTTTTCTGAATTTGCAGTTGTGTTTTCTGAATTTGCAGTTGTGTTTTCTGAATTTGCAGTTGCAAATTTGGGTTGGCTAAGTTAAGGTGAAAAACAGTACACCACCTTTTTTTAGGACTACACCAATCAAAAATAAGAACTATGTCAGTCAACACTAGTGTGGATTTAATGATTTATTTATTTTTTTGTATTATAACATCCATTACTTCCTGTATATGGACACACTCAGGGACCAAACTCATCTGTTGCTGGTGTTGTGTGTCATAGACCTCTAAATAATATGAGAACTCAAGCCTGAGAAATCTCTGTAACACGCACAAATAAGCTCACCGCAATGACTGGCAACATTCTAATGTTCAAGCTCCAAGCATAACAGAAGAGAAGGTCTTCCACTGCTAAGATTCAGAAGTTAATGATCAAATTTGTTAAATAAAAACAAGCGTCACGATGGTTCGAGGGTTGAAGGAATGTAAACGTCTGTGAGAAGCGTCTCTCAGAAACCAGCTCAAGCTGCACCGCGAGGCCGTGTCCCAGCCGGGGTTTAGAGATGGTCCCTGCAGCTGAGCAGATGCTGCGTTGGATCCGTTGCGTAAAACATGTGGTTCTGGAGTTTCAGCGAGGCATATTTGACATACCCTCGCGCTGCAGCAGTTGTGTCACAGTTGTGCATCTGTGAGGGCTTGCTCAACAGCCAGCTCTGTGAGTCATGGAAAACATTCTCTCGTGCGATCCCAGTCAAACACGGCTCAGGAAAAAACCCAAAAGTCTGTCATGAGGACCTAACTCGTGTTTCTTCGGCATTCCAGAGTGTTTGTTTCGGTTATTCTGAATTAAAAAGCAGAGATTAATAAACAGACGTTCATTTTAGATGTGTGACGTTCTCCTGGAGGCAGAACAGGAAGTGGCTGAGCTGTAATTGTCCCTCTGACCACTAGTGGCTTTCTCCAGAAGTGAGCAGAATCCCATTGACTGCCAGGTTAAAATCTGAAAAATGTATTTAAGTTTTGGCTCCCTCTTTTTTCACCCTCCAATAATTTAGGAACTCTGTTCTAGCCTGCTCCTGATCTTGAGATTTTTTTAGCGTTACGTAGCATGGATTGATTCGATTTCTAACAGCAGTATAAAATATTTCCCAGAGGGCTTCATCGACCAATAGACGTAGCCATTTGTCTGTAGTGGAACTCTAGTCATTGATTAGTCAACTCGAGCAGCTCGTACGCATTTAATTTCTGTCAAAGAAGGTTGCATTTTAAAATAATGTTCGTTGGTAAATTATGAAATAATAAAAGTTTCTCTGTTTTTCTCTTTGTCCATTTCTCTCTCTCTTTCTCTTATCCTTTGTCACTACCTCTCTTTTTTTCTCCAACTAGTTCTCTCTCTCTCCCTCTCTCTTTCTTTCTTTGTTGTTCTTTCTTGCCTTATTTCTCTCTCTCTATCTTCCTTTCTCTCGCTCTCCTTCTTTGTTTCTCTATCTCTCTTTGTCTTTCTTTCTTTCTCTGTATCTTTGTTTCTGTCGATCTGCTTCTCACTTTTTTGTTTCTTTGTATCTATCTCTTTCTTGTTTTTCTGTCTCTCTCTGTTTCTCTCTTTTTTCTATATCTCTCTTTGTTTCTCTCTCTTTCTCTCTCTTTTTTCTCTATCTCCTTTTGTTTCTCTCTCTCTCTGTTTCTCTCTTTGTTTCTTTCTCTTTCTCTCGTTTCTCTCTTTTTCTTTTGTTTTCTCTCTTTCTCTGTTTTTCTCTCATTTAAATTGAGTATTAGAGAAAAAAACATGCTTTTTTATTTGTATTTTTGCATGCATGTGTTTTTCCTCTAATAGACAAATATTGCCTTTTGAGGCCAATATAAAGCAATGCCATCAGCTTCATGCACCTCTCGCTCCTAATCATCATTGAAACGCTGCATCAAACGTGACTCTGCTCTCAATTCTGCAGAAACAATCCTCATCACACCATAGAGCTGCCAGGAACCACGGAAGGGGGCGAACCGATCACCTGATCCGACTCAAGAACTCAAGAAAAGCTTGTTTGGAGCTCGTAAGAGCGCTCTATACATCAGTTTCAAACACACCCGGAGCTTCCAGATGCAGCGCTGCATGAAGAGCATTCACTGTGTGCATGGAAGCGTTGCGTGCTCATCGACTTACATTGTTCCTCCATGGAGGCTTGCTCTAGGTCCGGTAGGGGGCCCGGAGTGGGGTTCTCACTGCGCTCAAGGGACTTTCTGGAGGTTTGAGACTTGTGGAAGATGGGACGTGCAGAAACACAGGTCAGGAGCAACAAACACAGGGCCAGAATGTCCCATAGCTTCATCTTAGACTCAGTTACTGTGAGGGAAGCTGCAACGAGGAGAATGAGAGCGTATCAGAGAGAGAGAGATTTAAAGTTAATCAAAATTGAGCAAATGCAATCTTTTATTGAGAAATGTCCAGTAAATGTAAATATCACCCTTCAGAAATCTTTTTTTTTTACTCTTAAAATAAATCAAATTTAAACCTTTTTTATGACATTTTAGGCATATCAACAGACCACGCTCCAGAAATCATAATTCTTACTCTTAAAATGTGGCAAATTAAGGGGTTTTTTTGTATAATTGTACGCAAAAGGAGAAAATGCGCTCCAGAAATAGTTCTTTTTACTATGAATTTAGCAAAATTGAAGCTTTTGTTCTGAAATTTCAAGTAAACCAAGAGAACCCCCTCCAGAAATAATAATTTCTCTTTAAATGGAGCAAATTCAAGTTTGTTAATATATAATTTTTTGTACGTCTGAATAAGTTTGCAAAAAGATGAAACTTTCTGGTACATTTCTTGAAGATGACTTCGTATTTGAATTTCAGGAAATATTCCATGTTGAATAGCAACTTATATTAACAGACTTAACTATAAACAGTTTGTTCATGAACTGGCATGGACACAAACTAATATGTATTACAAATTACATTTTGAGTGATTTTAATTGTATGTGACACTTTAATGATTGTATTGAATGCTGCATGTAAAAAAAACATGTCAACAGTGTATATCAGCAGTCACTAACAGACAGGAAGTGTGTTCATGGTCCAGAAGCAAGTCTAAGCTTTACTAAAAAATCTGAAGCTCACGCTTCAGATATCATAATTTTCACTCTCAAAATTAAGGAAATCTCAGCTTTTAATCTGAAAATTAAAATAAACCAAGAGACCATGCTCCAGGGTTAACAATTTTTACTACTAAAATTGAACAAATTTGAGCTTTTATTTTGAAATCTAAAAACTATTATTTTTTAATATTCTCTTAAATGGTGCAAATATAGGCTTTTATTCTGAAATTTCAAATAAATCAAGAGAACAAACTCCAGCAATCATAATTTCTACTCCTGAAAAGGAGCAAATGTAGGCTTTTATTCAGATATTTCAATTAAAACAAGAGAACAAACTCCAGCAATCATAATTTCTACTCCTGAAAAGGAGCAAATGTAGGCTTTTATTCAGATATTTCAATTAAAACAAGAGAACACACTCCAGAAATCCTAATTTCTACTTCTAAAATTGAGCGAATGTAGGCTTTTATTCTGAAATTTCAATTAAAACAAGAGAACAAACTCCAGCAATCATAATTTCTACTCCTGAAAAGGAGCAAATGTAGGCTTTTATTCAGATATTTCAATTAAAACAAAGGAACACACTCCAGAAATCATAATTTCTACTTCTAAAATTGAGCAAATGTAGGCTTTTATTCTGACATTTCTATTAAAACAAGAGAACAAACTCCAGCAATCATAATTTCGACTCTTGAAATGGAGCAAATGTAGACTTTTATTCAGATATTTCAATTAAAACAAGAGAACACACTCCAGAAATCCTAATTTCTACTTCTAAAATTGAGCAAATGTAGGCTTTTATTCTGAAATTTCAATTAAAACAAGAGGACACGCTTCAGAAATTGAACCAAGCTCGAGCACTTTTTATCTCTTGCTTTTCATCACCTTTAAGTGTTTTTATGACTGACTTAGTTCCATGTAAATATCACAGTTAGTGTATCTTATTCTTGGTATTGTTTGACGTGTGCTTAATGTACACGAGCGCCATAAATAGATTTTATTCATGTAATAGATTTGGTTGGACACTGAGCTTGTTTTCCAGCGTCTCCGCTCCTCTCTGCAGGGCCGTCTCCTCCTGATAGGAGATGTTTTCTCCTGTACAGGTTTCCATCTTTCATCTGCAAACACTTTGATCTTCTGAAGGCCATTAAAGCAGTCTTTATTTTGGAACGCTTTGGATTATTGAGCGAGCACCATATTGTCAGCAGCCGAACCTCCTCTCTGACCCAAAAGCACTCTGGAAGCTGGGAAGAGCTGCACATTCTGACGAGGGCCCTGCAGTTAACGCCAAACAGATTTCTCTCTCAGGAAAAATGTGCCTTTCCTGCCAGCGCTTTCCCCGAGAACCTCCTGGTGATGACAGGACGCGTATAATCGAGCAGTTGCATGAGTCTGACGATGTTTACGAGCGCAGTAATGGTGCTAAGCACTAAACCCTGCTGTGTTTACATGCTATTGTTCAATCAGAGCTCCGTTGATTGTTTACCATCCCCTCGAGTCGCACGATCAGCTGTGTTCGGTTCTCCTTGCGTCCTCTCAAAGGTTACAAAAGGGTTTTAGTGGAGAAGCCATGCAAAGCAGATGTGAAGAACATTTTCTGAGAAGAAAAACGTTGTTTACTGAAGGGCTCGCTTTCCTCTCATCCATATATGCTCTTAAAGCTGCCATTTTATTCCCCGTTTAAATAATTATATGATAAATATTTGCCCCTCTAGACAATCACTGCGCCGTCGGAAGATGTTATTTATCCTAAACGTCTTTGAATCTCATGAAATGGTCGTGTTCCTCAAAACGAGTTGTGTACCCCCTGTTCCGCTCACTACCATGCTTCCTCCACAACCCCTGATATGTTCATCTTTTGGAGCCCAAAACTCTCTTTCTTTTCATTGTTTGTTAATGTAGTTCTGCTACAGTTCCCTCCCAGCTCCGTCAGCAGATACATTGAGATGCGCTGCATTAACGCTTCATCTGATTGGTTAGTGGGCAGACTTTTGGTCAGTTAGTGGCTACAGCCATCGAGTCGGTTTGAGCTCCAGGAAAAGAAAACAGGATTACACAAACATGCGTGTACCAATCTGAATATGACTCGAGGAGTGTTTTTTTAAACCTGTCCTGTCCTACTTCAAAGCAACCTCATGAGAAGGGAGGTGCTTCGTATGAGTTGGTCAGTTTTGCTCTTTCCAGGGAAATGAAGATATTATATAGTGATTATTCCTCTGGGTAGAAGCTATTCATTTATTTTATTGATTATTTATTTATTTCACATTCATCACAATACTTACAATAATCAATCATATAAACATACATCAGGACAGGACGGTGTTAATAAAAAAGGGGAAAGAGGAGAGAAGTAATTGAGGGGGAAAGAGAAGGTGAGAGGTAATTGTGAGGGAAAGAGTCAGGATTGAGTTGGAAAAAAAAAAATTTATTAGATACCTACCTAAGCACATTTAAGCAGTTTCGTTAGAGTTTGCACAGTTTGAACCTATCTACATTTATGTATATAAAAATAAATATACATACATACATACACGCAGTTAATGATCTATGCAAAACTAAAAATATATAATAAATAAAAGAAATAAATAAATGTGTATATAAATGTATATATAAGAAGTAAATGTATATAGATTGATCACACTGGGAGAGTGGACATAATCATACGCATCACATTACGTTCTGATCTCGAGAGAGATACACAGCTGGATTAGGTAATTGATTAAGTAATTGAGAGTTAGAGGACAGGAGACCTAAACCTCAAGCATCTAGCATGGACCGAACACTCCAGGTGTCATGTCTAACATTCTGTGTCCCAAGTGAAATGTGGGTTCTGCCTCAGGCCAGGCCCCATAAATGGTCAGGAGCTACCCAGAGATCCAGCCCGCCCCCCACAGAACGATAAAATTAGGGGCCCGGACCCCAGAGCCGGACCCGCCCCACCTCCCTGGGGAAAGTTGGCAACCACAGAGAGCAAAGCCTGGGGTCCCAGTGGCCCCACCGCAGCAGGAGGACGAACAGCCCAAAGATAGCCGGGCAGGCAGCCCCCGGCAGTGCGGGCGGAGACCGGGAGGCACCACCCATGAGCACTGCCATGCCCACATCCCCGTCCCCTGCACCAACTCCATGCACACCCCTACCAGCAGCCCCCACACACCAAAACAGCCCCATTCAGCCATCCATCCGACCATCCATCTACCAACCCGTTCAGTCTTCCACTCCCGGACGGTAGCCAGGCGCTCCTCGTGGGCCACACACTCCCCCGCCATGGCGGGCCCGTACACCTCAGGAGGGGAGCTGGGGCAGTCGTCCGCCTGTTCCCCAAATCTGCTCCCAGTTGTCATGTAATGCAGGTATATGTGGATGTGTTGGAGAGATAAAATGTATTAAAAGTGGGAATTGTGTCCTGGAGTGTCGCTGTCGTTTCGCAGATGATGTCCAGGCACCACCCCCTGCTCTACATGTCTAATGTGTATTTTAAATGAGAGGGTAGCCTTCTACGTCTTGGATGGTGGGTGGGGCCGCACTCCTGAAGCGAGCCAGTGGCAGGTGGGATTGGCCCACTGTCTGCTCCAGGAGGAAGGCCCGCCCGAAGCCCTGGAGATGTTCAGTGTGTTTCTGAGGAGTGTGTTTGTTGAGGAGTGTTTCTGATTAGGAAACAACACTAAGAGATGACACTAAAAAGTTGATACGTGAATCATGATACAGCAGGTTTAAAATCAAAGAGCATCTTCTGAAAGGTGCAGTAAGCAGTTTTTGCGAGCATCCGCCAGCCTTTGAAATCACCCTAAAGAAAACGGACCTAATCCAGTAGTGCACAATCTGGATTTTGATAGCTTCGGTTTTTGCTTTCTTTTGACTTTAAACATTTTAAAAATCTATGATGCGTTATAAAATTTGACTAACCATAATAAACAGTCCGAAAAATAAACCATAAACAAATGATTTATGTTTCAATTAATTTATTTTAAATTGCTGTTTGTGTTTCTCATAGTAAAAACATACAAAAATTATGCTAGCAATTTGTTTTGACACAATGAAAATGTGGTACTATGGACTATGTTTATTTGATGGAATCATACTGATTGGATTTTTTTTTTTTACATAAAAATGCCAAAAAGTTGTGTATGTGTCTTGACACAGTTTGAGGTTTTTCGAGCACCCCACTGCTTCACTTTCATGCATCCTCTTTTTCCAAAGCATGTATACGTGTGTATAATTGCGCCATGTACAGGACGGGAAATTATCTGAATTTTTTGTACCTCTAGAAAAAATAAATAAATACGGATTACTAATCATTTATTAACCATTAACAAGTTTTAGGTTTAATGATTACATGTCGAAATGGACTGCAGTGTCGTGTGGAGTCCCTCAAGGTTCAATCCTTGCTCCTTTACTATTTAACCTGTACATGCTTCCACTGGGCCAAATTATGAGAAGGAACCAGATATCATACCATAGTTATGCTGATGATACACAAATTTATCTAGCTATCTCCCCGAATAACTACAACCCCATAAAATCTCTCTGCCAATGTCTTGATGAGATTAAAAACTGGATGGAAAACAACTTTCTTCAATTAAACAAGGACAAAACTGAAGTCATTGCTTTCGAAAGCAAAAGTGAGGTTGTTAAGGTTAACACGTATCGCACTGCCAAGGGCCTAACAACTACAAATCAGGTCAGGAATCTTGGAGTGATTCTGGACTCTGAACAAGGACATCAGTGCCCCAGTAAAATTTCAAGGTGTGTTTACAAATTTGCTTTATCCAAGAAGCCAACATTAGTGAAGTGATTAATGCAGGTAATAGTAATCTACTAAAACAAACCATGAACAAAAAAATAGATAATCCTAATACAAAATGCCTGTTAATTGTGTTATTATGTTATTATGTGTCAATGTGAAACGCATATGCCTGTTCGACGCGTTTGCGTGTGCGCTCCCGGCGACTGTCAAGGGAGTTCACGTGAGAGGAGACAGCAGGGCAGGGGTGTTGCGTTTGAAGCATGCCTACTCGAGCTCGACGGTGCCCGGTCAGGATGCTTTTCAGGTGAGATACGAAGAGATGAACCGAAGCCAGTGTTTGAAGCTGACAGGTGTGCACAATAACATACAATACATTTCCACTCGACACAAGGCTCTGCTCTGACTCTATAAAGAGCTTCCTCGAGCCCTCGCAAACTCACCCCAAACTCTAACATTTCTCCTTTTTTAGGGGTTTCCACTTCAAATACTGCACAAATAAAACATCTTAATTTAGTAATTGTGATTAATATGATGAAGAATGTCGGCTAACTGCCTCGTGCTCTTGTCTGTAGATGTGCATCGGATTTTTGATGTGAGATCCAGAGGCAGAGACGATGAAGGAGAAGAGTCATAACAGGAGGAAGGTAAGGCTCGCACAAACTCTACTTTTTAACAAACTTCTTGTATGGAACATCAGAAGTGGAGACATGCTCTAATATAATCACGAGAACAGAGATATTGTAGTTTAGCTTGTAGATTCTCTAATATGGGTTCAGTAGTGTTTGTAAAATTCACTTTCCCACAAAACCCTTCCAGCAAAAATGTAGAAATCAAAGGCTCAAAAAAATGTTTTTCCTGAATTTAAATGTAGTAAGAACTGACATGTTAAATGATAATTTTAGACTGTTAAGTCTTATACATTTTCATTCATATAAAGATCCTTCGTATAAGTTGCTTTAGAGAAGAGCGTTTGCCAAACATGTGGTGAAAGTGTTTGTAAAGGTTGTGGAAGAAGTGGATTGTTTACAAATGTTTTCCGAAACCTTAGTTCTACCATTAATGATTGCTGAACAAAGTTATTTTGCTTCCAAGCTATTATACTTTCTTTTCATTGCTTGTTTCCAATGTAAATCACTTTGAATTACCTTGTGTATGAAATGTGCTATACAAATACACTTGCCTTGCCTTGCTATTACACATTCATAAGCAGTTTATAAATATAACGTTAAAGGCTTTAATCCTGGTTCATAGGCATCTATATAATATGATTAATACCATTAATTTGCTTTATTGAGGATCATTCATTCATTCATTCATCTTCATGTCGGCTTTCTTCCCTTTCGGAGTCGCCACAGTGGAATGAACCGCCAACTCTCTGGCATATGTTTTACGCAGCGGATGCCCTTCCAGCCGCAACCCATCGCTGGGAAACATTCACACACACATTCACACTTTAACACTATGGACAATCGTTCTTACTCAATTCACTTATTCCGCATGTCTTTGGACTTGTGGGGAAACCGGAGCACCCGGAGAAAACCCACGCGATCACGAGGAGAACATGAGAACTCCACACAGAAATGCCAACTGAACCGACCGAGGCTCGAACCAGCGACCTTCTTGCTGTGAGACGACCGTGCTACCCACTGCACCTCCATGACTCTTATTGAGGATCAGTTAATCATTAATAAATGAAACTTTTCACTATTTAATTATCATTTAGAACATGTTAATAAATGATTATTAAACTATTTCAAAGCACATTCATTCATCGTATCACTCCGAGATTAAGTAACAGTTACTCAGAGTGGTAATAAATGATTTATTAACACATTATCCTGCTGTAACTCATGATTCATTTAGATAGTTACGAAGCATTTACTCGCTGCTAGTTAACGGTTTTGGTGAGGACTATATATCATGATTAATTTTTCGTCCATATTTGTTGACGTTGAGCTTAAAAAAAGTGAGAAATATACCTTTTAACACACGAAGGCATTTCAGATCTCAGAAATGGCATATTGTGGCAGATTGTAAATCTTTAACATTTAACATAAATATTTTACAGATATTATTTTTAGATAGATAAATATTAAAAAGATTTAACATAAATATCTTTTCTCATATTACATCTCATATCTTTGTAATATGTAATATAGTTTTTAAAGAATCAATTAACCATTAAAACATTTAAAAACTCTTGGGAAACCATCAATTAATAGAATTATTTCCGCTAATTTAAGGTACAAAATACAGATACTGAAAATATAAAAATATTTGTACAGTGTACATTTTATTGGACCCTTTTCTCAAATAACATGGATGAAAACAATATGGGTAAACCCTGGGGTCACTTTCCATCAGCATTTACTCCAGAAATCACCTGAGAGGCGTTTTT
The DNA here is from genome assembly GCA_900490495.1 of Danionella dracula. Taxonomy (NCBI): domain Eukaryota; kingdom Metazoa; phylum Chordata; class Actinopteri; order Cypriniformes; family Danionidae; genus Danionella; species Danionella dracula. The sequence goes on along the minus strand of UELW01000400.1, from coordinate 699,728 downwards.
GTGTGTTTTTGAATTGGCGGAGGACCTGGCAACCCGTGCGCCATCGCGTTCCCCGTTTAGATTCCGCTTATACACGTTTGTGAGACCCAACTTAATTCTTTAATTTTTTTCCAGCTTGAATGACTCGCACATTCTTCTATTAGATACAACTAGTTATTATTACTATTATTTTTAATTGAAAAAAGTTTTTCCACACTTTTACACAGATTTTAGACGCAAAACTAGCTCCAACTAAATAGTTTTTGCCCTTCTATTTTTTTAAAGGCGTGTGTCTCTTTATTTTTTTATTTTATATGTAAGAAAACATCTTATGTTCATGCATCATCTGCAAAGGGAAAATAATTAGAACAGATTAATTAATCTTAGACTGCATTTGCAGCTGAACTCGTCATTTACCGGTTAAAGTGTGTGAAATATTTTAGGATGAAGAAACATCAAGTTTTAACACAAATGCGAAAAGTTGAAAAAGAGGGCTCAAACTTCACCTTACGCGGGCTCCATGCAGACCGGAGCTTAGAAAAGACGCTCTCTGCGTCGCTCCGCGAAGCTCCAGAAGAGTAAAAGCCGAAACTATTCCGGAGCTCAACATTCCCAGCTCAGATCCGGGCGAAGCGCGCGCGAGGTGTCCGGGAGCGAGCAGCGTCCGCTCACTGCGCGTACCGGAACGCGACGCGCCAAACCGAAAGCCCGCTGCGCGCCGCGTCTGTGAGGCGAGAGAGCGGCACAGAAAAAGGCATCAGAGCTGCTGGCTTCCAGGGTGGCTCAGAACGCGCCGCGAGCTCGCGCACCACCGGGATAAATCCGCGCGTCTCCAGAGAGGGGCTGAGCGCTCCAGGGGTGAGAGGGTATAATCCACACGCGCATCTCTCACGCGTCTGACGCTCTCCTCGCGCTCCGAGCGCTTTTAAACACGCTGCCTGGCTCGTCACGCGCTGGCCCCGCCCTCATCTCGCTCCGACTCAGCTCAGCGTCCACCCATCCTGCGTTTGGACCCTGTTGGTCTTGATTTGGGTCTCAGCTGAAGCGCTTCTGACCGGGAGGAACCCGGGGCGCCCGGAGGAAACTCCTGCAAAGCGAGCACCTGAGCACTCAGACTGGGGTGAATTTGGTCATTTGGGGGCCCCAGGCAAACAAACGCACAGGGGCCTCTGATTTCTATTACTCTCTTTCTCAATCAATCAATCAATCAATCAATCAATCAGTTTTTATATAGCGCTTCTTTAGCAGTTGCTTTCAAAGCAGCTCAACAAAGTCCTCGTGAGATCAGGTAGAGTAGATAGGAGTTCCTCTGTGAGGAGACTCCCGCTGACTGAGGCAGGTGCTAATCACCTCCCCAGCATAAAGAAAAGACAAACTTAAAATCCATGTTTGAACGGTTTGCCGGACAGGACCTGAGAAAACAAAACAAAACAAACAAAGACAAAACAGGAACTAACAAATGGAGAAAATGGTTAAAACTGTCAAACAGACAACAAACAAATGATCAGCATCATCTGCAGGAGGAGAGATAAATGATGAGAAGAGCTTAGAGAGGAACATTGAACCACATTGTTTTTTTAAAAACAGTTTGTATGTATATGGTGCTCAGACACCAGATCTGTTTAGACAAATACCAAGAGATAATTATTGGAATGCCAGTTTAAACAGATATGTTTTTAATTTAGTTTTGAAATCTGTGAGATTTCTGTCTCGTTTTCCTCTCTTTCTCTTTCTTCTTCCCTCTCTCCATTCTCTCTTTCTCTTCTCTTCCACATCCTCTCTCTCTCCTCTGCCCTCTTTTTTCTCCTCATTTTTCCCCTCTTTCTTTTTCCTATTCCCCCTCTCTCTTTCTCTCTCATCTCCCTCTCACTCTCTCTTTCCTCTCTTTCTCACTCGAAGTGAGAGTGGGTTTCGAGTGCCATCCAGCGGCTCTTTCATGCTGAAATTAACTTCATCAGAACAGCAGCTCTCATTGGTTGTTCTCTTGAGAAAAATTCATCTGAAGGCTGCTTCACATCTATCTGAATATTTGGTGCGAACTTACGTACATGAACATACCTCGATCGGAAAAGCAAATAGCACATAAAGCATCTAGCATTGTTGGTTTGACGATGGATGTTTAACGTTGCATATTTAGGGACAAGTAAAACAAGTAAAAATAGTTATATGCAACAGAGAACATTTCAAGGAACATAACCTTGCATGGCCTCACAATTATTACAGATCTTTCATCACATTTTGAAACTCAATAGCTTTTAGACTAAATGACTTAAAACACTAAAACCAACTGTTTTTTGTTGTTCTTCTATGAGTCCTTTTTAGGGCACACTCTTTAGATTTGTCATTAGTGCTTCCAAAATCTGAAATCGTAACAGAGAGTGCCTATTGATCCCCCACCCTCTTAATTGGGATCTAAAGCGACCAAGAGCACTGCTTAGTGACAGAACTTAAGCTCTACTGAGTCAAGCGACTCAAATGGAGGACCTTGAAGTTCTCACAGGACGATGTCTGGACCAAGAAACATGGCATTAACTGAGGGTCCTTCGCACCTTGAGGGGCCTGACATGGAGGTTCAGAGGTCTAGGTGCAGGTGCTTGTGCTCACATCCCTGGGTCAGTAGGTCTGACTGCGGGGGAACTGGCCAGGGAAGGACTGTCACGAGGCAGTAGATTTCTATCCAACCAAGGTCGGTTGGGCCAATAAGGTGCCACCACTAGGACCTCTGCCTTGTCCTCCCTGAACTTGGTCCTGTATTAAAGTGGTTTGATTCTCATTTTAGCCACCGGTCCTAATCTGTACAATGGGAAGGCCATTCCTCGGTTGACTGTGGGTTACTGCAAGGTTCCATTTTGGGTCCCATTTATTAGCATTTTATTTGCTGCCCATTACCGACATCCTCAATACATATGGTGTGGCTGATCATGTTTATGCAGATGATCTGCAGCTATATGTCCCAATTGAGAGCTCGATTGAGGGGTTGTTCTCTCTCAAGGCTTTTAGACTTTGTAGGTGAACTTAAAGAGTGGCTGGCACAGAACTGTCTACACATGAACCCCATTAAGTGCGAGCTTATTGTTTTTGGAAGCGAAGGGTGTGATGTTGGGACAATACCTTTTCCCAGAAAGCCAGTGATCCGAAATCCGAGGGTACTTTTTGATAGTACGTCTGAAGCTTGATTGTCAAGTAAACAGTGTTGTCAGAGCATCTTTTTCCAACTGCGTTTGTTAAGAAAAGTGAAATCTTTCTTCGACAAACATTCTCTGGAGTGCGTCATTCATGCACTGATTAGTTCACGTTTGGATTGCTGTAACTCCCTTTATTTTGGAATCAATAAGTCCCTGATAGCCAGACTCCAGGCATTGCAGAATGCTGCTGCACGATTTTCAACAAGCTCAAGGAGGAACTGCCATATAACCCCAGTTCTGAGCAGACTTCACTGGGTTCCTGTTGAGTTTAGGATTAAATATAAAATTCAAAAATGTGTTATTAAATCTCAACACTCCTTAGCACCCTCTTATATGGCAGAACTTTTAAAGGAGACTCAGATTATGAACACAACGCGGGGGGCTGAGCCTTCTGCTTCTCTGCTCCACAGTTGTGGAATGCTCTCCCCCAGAACCTTAGATCACTCTCTGAGTGTCTTGCTTTTAAATCTGCTATAAAACCCATCTTTTTATGTTGGCTTATGACCATGATCATGCAGGCAAGTAATTGGTATTTATTTTGCTGTTTTTTTTCCTGTAAATACTCTTTGAACTGTCTAGTTTGTATGCTTTTAGTGTTTATTCACTGTACAGCGCCCTAGGCAACAGAAATGCTGCAGTGTGGCGCTAGACAAATAATCTTTGATTTGATTTTGATTGACCTTGTACAGGAGGGGTGCCGGGTGGAGGGGTCTCCATCAAAAGAGTTATTACTAGAGAGTTCTTTTCATGATCAATTCATCAATACCCATGAGCGCCAACCAATGGCATCTGAGAAAAAAGAAGCATCCAAAGATTTGTGCGGTTTTTAGTTCGGAAACATGTGAAGGGGCTTTGATACGCCAGAGCTTTTTTTTTTCTTGCACCAATTGCTCGGACAGATTTGTGATGTTCCATGGGTTCCCATGCTGTGAGATCGAGGTGTGAGATGAGATGTGAAGCGGCTTTAAGGTCTCCTCATCCAGCAGCGGTGTGCAGCATCCACCTAGGTTTATCGAATCTGCACCGGAACCCTTGCGAGTCACATCACTGAGCGGGTCACTCCCAGGGAAGAGGGAATCCTTATCTGTGGCAATTGGAACTGATCTCAACGGCACAACATTTTAATCATGAATAACTGCCACTAAAACAGAAACATTTCTTAAGTGATGGAGCAGAGTTGCTCTGGTGTTCTCAGAAGAGGCTTGTGGTCTCTGTTAAAAATACTTGAGTGTTTATTATGGGATGTTTGTGGTGGGTGCTCGGGGCTCAGCTTCATCATATCCAGCCTTTATTAAAACCATATTCAGTAAATCAAACCTCTGTGACAGCTGCTTTTGTTTGGATCCTCTGACATAAAACCAAGCTCTGGATTCAGCTCCAGTTACACTACACGTATGTCTCTCTCTCTCTCGCTTTCTCTGTTCTCACTCTCTCGCTTTTAAAATCCCCTCTATCTCTCTCTTTCTGCTCTCTCTCCCTCTCTCTTTCTTCATCTCCCCACTCTCTTCTCTCTCTATCCATTTTCTGTCTCTCTCTCTCTCTCTCGCTTTTCTTTCTCTTCTCTTTCTCCCCCTCTCTTGATCTATCTCACGTTCTCTCTTTTACTCTCACTCTCTTTCTCTCTCCCTGACTCTGTCTCTCGCTCTCTCTTTCTTCCCTCGCCTCTCTCCCTGCTCTCTCTTTCACTTGCTTTTTTACTCTACCCTCTGTCTCTCACTCTCTTCTCTCTCTGTCTCTTTTTCTATCTTTATTTTTTTTCTGTTTTCTTTCTCCTCTATTTCTCACTGTCTTTCTCCCTCTCTTTGGCTCTCTCTCTCTCACTTTCTCTCTTTTACTTTCTATCTCTCTTCTCTCTTATTTCTCTAAAGTAAATAATAAAATAATTGACTTTATTGCTGGACCAAAAAGTGAACAATATAGTTCTCAGAATCTCATGATGCTTGTTGGAAATCAGAGAAAATCTGCTTTTACCCATAACACCCCAAACCATGCAACGCACAAACCTGCAGCAGCTGCATTTAGTAGTGAATAAAGTAAATGTTTTTTAATTAAAAACTGAAGCATGTTGGAGGGACTCTGGAGGGGGGTTGGCACTGGTCTCCTCCACCCATCGTCTCGTCTCTGTTCTCCCCGAGGGAGTCTGCACGACTCTTCTCATTGTGAAACGATCTGCATTGTGAATGGCTCCATACACACAAATTGAATTGAAGAAAGAGGATTGAATGCATGAATGAGAGAGAGAGAGAGAGAGAGAGAGAGAGAGAGAGAGAGAGAGAGAGAGAGAGAGAGAGAGAGAGAGAGAGAGAGAGAGAGAGCAGGGAGCCTATTACAGAGGATGGTTGGGTTTGTTTGTTGTAAAAGCATCTCTAATTGAAACCTTTGTGCTCTTTTGGTGGGTTTCTATTTTATATTTTCCTTTCAGAGCTAGTTTTACGCAGATGAACTTGGAGCTGTGTGTGCTGCCACCTGCAGACTTGGAGAAACACAAGGTCAATCAGTATAACAAGAGTACCTTCGGGCCATGCTGTTGAAAATGCGAGTTGCTAAAAAAATCAGTTGAGTTTCTTTTTAAAACATTTGGCCAACAAGGTGAGAAGGTTAAGGGTTCAACGTTTCTTGGAAATTGGACAAACTGCCGGGGAGGAATCTATTGAGAAACATTTTGTTGGTTTTGTTGTCTAATAGCTAGGTAGTTATGAGCCACAATAGAGTTTCCCCAGACCACCAGGCTGCACTGTGCAGAAACTCCGCAGGCAACCACATACCATAATTAAAGTCTTGTCTACCAGGTTTGATATCAATATCTGTGTTGCTCGAATATAGTGAAAAAAATGTAATCAATCAATCTTCTTGTCGGCTTTTCCTTTCGTGGTCACCACAGCAGAATGAACCACCAACTCATCTGGCATATATTTTACGCAGTTGATGACTTTCCAGCCGCAACCCATCGCTGGGAAACACATTAATTCACTATGGAGAATTTTGATTACCAATTCACCTGTACTGTACGTTTTTGGACTTTGTGGGGGAAACTGGAGCACCCGGAGTAAATCCATGCTATCACGGGGAGAACTTGCAAACTCCACACAGAAATGACAACTTCTTGAACCAGCGACCTTCTTGCTGTGAAATGACCGTGCTACTGATTGCGGCCAAATTGAGCCGCCATGTCATGGAGACAAACACGTGTCAATTTTTATCAATTTTCTTCATAATTTTGCATGTAATTAATTTTTTGTATATGGTTTGAAGTATTGAACCAAAACTGTTGATTTTTGGTTAAACGGCTAGGTAGTAATTAACCAAAATAGGGAACGTCCATATCTCTTGACTTCTAGAGGGCACTGTGCAGGCAACCACAAACCAAGATTATAAACTCCTTAACCAAATTTGGTCCAAATCGGCAAATGGTGCATCATGTTTGATCACGAGTTGTTTTTTAAAATAGAGATTTTTTTGGACCATCTCTTTAAACCCGTGCAGAATCATTCTTGTTTAATGAACCTTGCTTTCGCAGAATTTTGTAGAACGTGTTTCCATTGTGAAGGTTGTATCGCTGGTCTTTATGATTCCATAAAGAAATCTGTCATTTATCCCCGCTGCCAAACCCTTAAACTCAACACTCAAATCCTGAGGCAGGACGCAGCATGTTCCTGTGAATAGCTGTTGATGTCCTCAACATTGGAAGGGTCTGTGAGAAATGATAGAGCTGCAGATCTCAATCGCTGTCTTTTATGAGGACTGCAGGAGTCGAGGTTTGTTTTGCTCTGCAGGTGATATGTGAAATATCATTATTTTCTGATGAAGAGCAGACTATATTCGTTTAAAGGGGCTTTCACATTTTTCTCAAATATAGCAGGTTTAACAGTATAAATAGCTTGCGATGAAAACTAGACCATCTGCAAGCAGTTTTTGTTTATCTGTAGGATCTTAAAAAGTCTACAAATTAAAAACCCAATTTTTAGGTCTGAAAAAGTCTTAAAGTCCCTGTTCTAGCTCTTAAATAATTGTGGCCATGTTAACATCATCTGATAAGTGTCTTGGGGTTGCCAGAGAATGAGAAACATTGGGAAAACCCATATAAAAATGATGTTTAGAGTTGCCAGAGTTTTAGAAAACGCTCTTGAACACGCAAAATCATGGAAGTGATGGTTAGGGTCGCCAGAGTTTGAGAAAACACTCTTTAACACGCAAAATCATAGAAGTGATTGTTAGGGTTGCCAGAGTTTTAGAAAACGCTCTTGAACACGCAAAATCATAGAAGTGATTGTTAGGGTTGCCAGAGTTTGAGAAAACACTCATAAACACTCAAAATCATAGAAGTGATGGTTAGGGTTGCCAGAGTTTGAGAAAACGCTCTTAAACACGCAAAATCATAGAAGTGATTGTTAGGGTTGCCAGAGTTTGAGAAAACGCTCATAAACACTCAAAATCATAGAAGTGATGTTAAGGGTTGCCAGAGTTTGAGAAAACGCTTATAAACACTCAAAATCATAGAAAAGATGGTTAGGGTTGCCAGAGTTTGAGAAAACGCTCTTGAACACACAAAATCATAGAAAAGATGGTTAGGGTCGCCAGAGTTTGGGAAAACACTCATAAACACTCAAAATCATAGAAGTGATGGTTAGGGTTGCCAGAGTTTGAGAAAACGCTCTTAAACACGCAAAATCATAGAAAAGATGGTTAGGGTCGCCAGAGTTTGGGAAAACACTCATAAACACTCAAAATCATAGAAGTGATGGTTAGGGTTGCCAGAGTTTGAGAAAACGCTCTTAAACACGCAAAATCATAGAAGTGATTGTTAGGGTTGCCAGAGTTTGAGAAAACGCTCTTGAACACTCAAAATCATAGAAGTGATGTTAAGGGTTGCCAGAGTTTGAGAAAACGCTTATAAACACTCAAAATCATAGAAGTGATGGTTAGGGTTGCCAGAGTTTGAGAAAACGCTCTTGAACACACAAAATCATAGAAAAGATGGTTAGGGTCGCCAGAGTTTGGGAAAACACTCAAAATCATAGAAGTGATGGTTAGGGTTGCCAGAGTTTGAGAAAACGCTCTTAAACACGCAAAATCATAGAAAAGATGGTTAGGGTCGCCAGAGTTTGGGAAAACACTCATAAACACTCAAAATCATAGAAGTGATGGTTAGGGTTGCCAGAGTTTGAGAAAACGCTCTTAAACACGCAAAATCATAGAAGTGATTGTTAGGGTTGCCAGAGTTTGAGAAAACGCTCTTGAACACTCAAAATCATAGAAGTGATGTTAAGGGTTGCCAGAGTTTGAGAAAACGCTTATAAACACTCAAAATCATAGAAAAGATGGTTAGGGTTGCCAGAGTTTGAGAAAACACTCTTGAACACTCAAAATCATAGAAAAGATGGTTAGGGTCGCCAGAGTTTGGGAAAACACTCTTGAACACGCAAAATCATGGATGTGAAGCTTAGGGTTGCCTGAGTTTTAGAAAACGCTCATATACACTCAAAACCACACAAGAATTGGTTAAGTTTGCTCAAATTTGAGAAAATGAGCCATATACACTTAAAATCATAGAAGTGATGGTTATGGTCGCCAGAGTTTGAGAATTGCTCTTGACACTTAGAAATGGTAAAAAGTTTAAAAGTGATTATTTTAGTGTTGCCAGATATTGACATAAGACTACTAAATGTAAAGAAAATGTAAATGATATTGTAAAGGTTGCTAGTTGTTAAAAAACACGTAAATGCTCATAAACATAAAAGGGATGGTTAGGCTTTCAAACAATATGTTTGAAGCGTATTGTTTATTTGGAAAAAAAAGTTTGACCTGATGAAACCTGCAGAAACCCTGATTCTTGGGCTTAAAGTTAAAGGTAAGTGTGCCCGAGGGTTCGTTGTCGCCGGCGCTCCTCAGCTGACATTGTGATCCTGTAGTGAAGCCTGATCCCTGTCCTGCTTTTAGATGGGGCTTAGCCTATATTTAATCAGTTTTGTCATAACTGGCCGCCGGCCCAGAGCTGCTGCTCGAGCTTCATTCATCTGTGCTCTCTCTCGGTTCGTGCAGAGCTTTTTACTCTTAAAGGGACAGTTCTGCAGTACCCAGTGGGGGCTTCCAAGGTTCACAAACAGAAGCAGAGGAAATACTGAATTCTGAAAACAAAGGTTTTTTTTTTTACCACAGCTATATTTTTCTTTCAATTTGATGGAGCGCAACATCTACATTCTAGCCTTTATTATCTGCGATGTGTCTGTAAGTATGGTTGCCAGATCTTACTGAGCTGTGTGATGAGTATGAAATGAAGAGGACAGAATACACGCTTCAATATTTGGAGTCCAAAATGAGTAATGACCAAACGGAAGTAGTGTTAGTCGATGTGTAACAGATAACTTTGTTTAAACAATCATTGAATGGGTCTCACTCTATGTTCTCTTCTACTTTACCTTTCTCTTCTCTCTTTCATCTCTCTCTCTCTCTTATCCCCATTCTCTCTAGATTCTTTGCCTTTCTTTCTCTCTCTTTTTTCTCTATTCTCTCTCTTCTCTTGTCTCTCTCCTCTCCTCTCACCTTTCTTTTTTCTCTTCTCTATTCGTTTGCCCCATTCTCTCTTCTCTCCTCTGATTTCTCATCTTTTTCTCGCTTCTCTGTTTCTCTGTACTTTCTTTTATCGCTCCTGTTTTCTATCTTGTTTTCTATCTCACTTTCTCTTCTCTTGTCTCTCTCTTCTCTCTTTTAAATCTCTCTCGTATCTCTCTCTTCTCTCTCCTATCTTTCTATTTTCTCTCTTCCCTCATTTTCTCTCTGTTTTCTCTCTCCCCCTTATCTTTCTATTCTATTTTATATGTTAACATGTAGAAAAAAGTCCCTGTCTGCTGAAGACCGTAATCTTAACCGTTACATTAATTGTTAGCAATAAAACGGTTCATTTAATGCTTTTCGGATAGTTTTTTAAACTACCTGAATGTAATTGTTACTTTCGTAACCCCCATTACCGGAACAGAGAACGCAGACTTAAGTCTGTGCCGACTATGAGAGTTCTGCTAGGAGCACTCAATTCTCTCCACTCATTTTAAAATGCCAATCAGTGGCCTGCGATGATGGTCACGTGACCACGCCCCACGCATAAAGCATGACGCTTCTCCTTATTCTGAAGCTGGAGCCATACTCACCCCTTAGGCAACCAGACGTTACAGTTGTGTCTGGGGCACATATGTCTCTGTTCCCTATTCGGGGAATGTTACAAAAGTAACTTATGTTGGTGGCGACTATGGAAACACCCTGCAAAATGCCACAACCTAGGTCCTTCAGCATTACCCGACGGCCAGGCAAGCCGGGCACATCAGTAGTGCGGCACCGAGGGGGCCGTCCTCCGCCCTGGCCTTAAGTATAGACTGGGCAATAATGGGCAATAAATTCCTCTCATACCAGAGGAGGGAACATCAATCCCAGAGCTGAAGGGAGATGTGCGGAGGCCGTTCTCGCCACCTCGAAGGCTGGACTTAGAACTTCCGGCAGTTGAATACACATACGGTTTCAATGAGGGACTTATGAAATATGCGCCTTAAACCACTGAGAAAAAGGTCTTTTAGAGGTAAATAGCATAGATGAAACTAGCTAAAGCAATACTTTTCAAAAGCTAAAGCAGTAGCATTTTGGGGAAAATGAGAGGGCACACACGTGGACAGAACGTAGGAATACTCCGCTTACTCTACTACGCCTGTTAGGGCGAGAGGAGCCAAGAAGCTGGAGGTATCTCCGGGGGCGGATAACGCACATATCACCCAGGACTGGCGCAGGCCAAGCAGGAAACTGCTTCGTGCAGTTCAGATTGAGCTGCCACAACCTAGCACGGATGAAGAGGCAGATTCAATGCTCAGGTATAGTATCTGGTGAAGGTGTTGGGTGTCGACCAACCCGCAGCCTTGCAGATCTCTGCCAGTGGAGTCCTCTTGCCAATGCCCAGGAGGCCGCGACACCCCTGATAGAGTGGGTTCTCAACTGCAGAAGTGGAAAATCGGACGCTGTGTATTCTGTAGAGATGGCCTCCACTATCCAGTGAGCAGCCTTCTCTATCGTCTGCTGTCCTCCAAAGCATACAAAGAGCTGATCAAAACTTCTAAGGTTTCGGGTCCTTTCTACATAGATCCTCAGTGCTCTAACTGGGCAATTGGTACCAGGCGCTGATGCTGCCTCCTCTCTGGACAGAGCTTGGAGGTTCACTACCTGAGTTTTGTAAGGGATGGTTGGAACCTTGGACACATACAGGCCTGGGCTTAAGAGTAAGATGAGTCACCTGGCCCGAACTGCGATGTGAGCAGGTGTCGTCAGAGGAAAGTGCCTGCAGATCCGCCACCCTCTAATCGAGGCTAAAGCGATCAGGAGCACTGCTTAGTTGACAGACTTTAAGCTTTACTGAGTGAAGCAGCTCGAATGGATCACCTTGACGTTCTCTAAGTACAACAGAAGCTCTCCCTTCTGGCCCCCCTCAGAAATCTTACCGTTAACTCGTGTCGTCTCATGGTGTTGCCTTCAACTGGAAATTACAGGCAGAATCGCAGCAATGTAACATTCAGGGTGGATGGAGACAGTCCTCTATTCAAACCCTCTCGTAGAAGGATTAACACGAGTTCAAGGGGCAGTTGCTCGACCCAGTTGACGAACCAACCCCACTTGCCTGCATAACAAGCTATGACAAGACACAGTTTTCAGACATAGAGTTCCCGAGGACTGCGCAAAGGTGCTTGTGCCCACATCCCTGGGAAAGAAGGTCCGACCACAGGGGAACTGGCCAGGGAGGGACTGTCATGAGGGAGCAGAGTTCTATGAACCAAGGTCGATTAGACCAATAAGGTGCCACCGTTAGGATCTCTGCCTCGTCCTCCCTGATCTTGCACAGGAGGGGTGCAAGGAGGCTCACTGGGTAAGATGCATATAGGGGTTTCTTCCTGGCATTATGGCATCTATCCTGAGAGGAGCCTGGGACAGAGCCAGCACTGAGCATTCTCTGAGGTGGTGAACAGGTCTATCTCTGCTAAACAAAGCACTCTCAGATCTGCTGGACTGCCATACACCGAGACAGTGTATCTGCTGAATGGTTCAATCTGCATGAAGAATGGACTGCAACCAGGGACAGCCCACAGTGCTGACTCCAGAGGAGTGGTCTGTGAGCGAGAGCTGACAACGGGTTGAGCATATGCTTCCTTGTCGATTGATATAAGCCACCATCGTCACGTTGTCCGTCCTGACCAACGCGTGATATCTCTGCAGGATTTTCCTGAAGTGCTTTACGGGGACACTGCCAAGCTCTAGGCAATTTTTGCTCCAGGAAGCTTACTTCTCTGGCCAACCCTGGGATTGTTCTTCCGGCATGCAGCACTTCGCCCTGGTCTTTGAAGCATCTGTGATCACTACTACGTGCCTGGCAGGTGCTCCAGGGGGACACCGGCTAGAAGGAACCGAATGTCCTTCCAAAGACGGAGATCGAGACAGCAACGAGGTCCCATGTTCACCTTCAGTTGCCCTAATGCTGATGACGGAACTCAGAACTTGAGCCAAGCTGGAGTGGTCTCATATGTGGAACAACATAAGTCCTAGAACCCATAGGCTCAGGAGCCTCTGGAGATTTCAGAGGGACTGCCAATTTGTGCAGACTCAGCGTTCTGGCTTCAGAAGGCTCAGGGCACGCCCTCCATGGAGGCGTGCTCACATGTTCAAAAAGCTCCATCCCCAGAAAGAGATGCTCAGGCCGGGGGTCAGACAGCTCCTTTCTGGGTTGATTCAAACCCTTTCTCATATAACGGAACTAAGCCACCTCAAACACCTTTGTGAAGGCGTGACAGGACAGAGCTGAGGGGAGGACGAAGTACAGATACACCCAACCTTCAAGGCCAACCAAAGGGGTCTGTACCGAGGGAGTATACACACATGAAGTACGCACCCTTCAGACCACTTGTGGCGAACCAATCCTCTAAACGAACTGAATCGACCATGCGTCTGCAGACATCATCCTGAAGCAGTCTCAGGGGGCAAGCCTTCTGAAGATGCAGGTTGAGGATTGGATGCAACCCGTCTGTGTGTTAGAGAACTAGAATGTATGGGCTGTATCCCTCTTTCCATGTCGGTAGGAGGGACCATTCTCGATTGCACCCTGTGTAAGGGGAATCGAACTCCTTGCGCAGGCCCAGGGGCCTTTGTGGGTGAGACAGAGCTCATAAGATACATGGGCAGTCGACAGCCATGCCAGAAAAGTGTGCATGAGCCAAGGGACATAATGGGAAGCTCCCACCAACTTCACTAATGATGCAATACATACTTCGCTGATAGTTCCCAAGCGGGGTGTCATTATACGCACCTCACATATAGTTTCCATAGTGGGGCCATCTGGGACCACAGGTACGCTGAGGAAATGTTTCCGATCGTTTGACAACACTTCCGCATGGGTCAACTAAGATGTGCCAACCAAAATACACCACCAGAGTCTGCTCTATCTGGGGAATGGCGTCATCAAGGGGACCAACCGGGATAGTCATCCCAGTGCGACCCCATAACCCACGCGTCCAACCTGGAGATTTCGGATACAAGGGGAAGCAATTATTTCTTTTATACTTTCTTTCTGGAGTGGTTGAAATATCACAATAAAAGCATACATTTGCTGCATTTAGAAAGAAAAAAACGAAACCTTTGAATATCTGGATTTCATTAGTTCATTAGATTTTCAATGACAAAACAGAAAACCTTTTTTTTCTTACACTTTTTTTTTAGTTTTTTAGTTGTAAACTCTTATCTTCTCATAAGGGTATCCCCTCCTCATCTATTCAGAATTTAACAATGAACCATGTTCAATCTCGCCGATGAAGGCGTTCGCTCAGATTTGTCTCTGTACATGCCCTTTATTTCTTCCCCTGGGGTTATTTTAATGCTAACCTCTAGCATTCGGCACATTAAAAGCACAGAGTGCATGGTCTTAGTCTTAACTTACACTTAACAAGGTTGCATTAATTGGAGGGGGAAGTGCCAGGGATGTTTGTCACCGACGAGGCTTGAGCATCTGATCCCGGCGCCGCTCGTGTTTCGCTTTCCAGAGACAGCAGGTTTTCTTCTGTCCTGGCTGTTTTAATGTTGCAATATATCATCACAGACTAAACTTTTACGTGTCAAACATTCATGACAATATACTTAAGAAAAAATATAATACTTCCAATATAATAAACCAGATAAAACTCTAAGTAAAACATCCAGTTAAACAGACGTCAATGTTAATATTGTTGTCATTAACAGACTGACATTGCAAAAAAAGATAAATATGTGCTTAACCTGAGGTTTGAACCCACAACCTTTAGATTTAGAGAACAATGAACCATTACAGTGACATTAATTATCCAAACCTTTTGAAACCTTGCACACTTGTTCTAAATGCTTTTTTTGCATCTATTCCACACATTTGGTTTAAATTGTACTTTTTTGGGCATGATTTGCATGTCTTTTTGGTTTAATGTTACACTTGTAAAAATATCACTCTTCTGGTCACTGAAGGGTGAATTTTAATTGTTTTATATACATTTTTCTCTATAGATAAATAGTTCTGACCCTTTTTTGCACCAAGGCTGTTTTACTATTGCAAAATATCATCACAGAGCAACCTTCGAGATATCATACATTTATGAGAAACTAAAATAATTAATATAGCTGCAAGGAGCAATCGCCGTGGTTCAAGCTGTTCAAAGTTATGTTTGGAGTAAAGTAGTGATAAGCCAGATGTAAGACGTTATTTAAAATAATAAGTAAACACATATAGTGCAACAAAAGAGTGACACTGCGAAAAAGAGAAATTTGTGTTTTACCTGAGGTTCGAACCCACAACCTTTAGATTTATAAGGTGACAATCTAACACTGAAGGGTGATTTTTTTATATGTGTTTTTCTTTATAGATGAAAAGTTATAAAAAAGATTGAGTAAAAAAAACTATCGCTAGTTCGCAAAGTATTTGGCAGTGATTCTTGAGGTTAAGTTGTTCAGCCTGAGACCTTTAAAATTTGTATTTAAAAAAATGTGTAGTGTAAAATTTTAAGTTCACCTAAAAAAAGCTTTAGTGCCCCCTAAGGACCCAATTTTATATTTTTCTCTCCCACCATCAGGACCGCAACTCGGCACAACTCGAGTTGGAATCAACATCTTTTTTAAAGGCTCGTCTTGTTGGTGTTCGACCATCAACAGTTGATCGACAAAGGTTATAGTGAGCAAAAGCATATCATTTCATGACGCCCATTATTTGATTGTTGCCCTCTGGTACTGCCTTGATCTTGGCCCTAGAGGAGTTTGATCTGTTAAATAAGAATTCTGAATTTGCTTCCTGGAAAAAAATACACGTTTGTATTTATCACAAAGGCATGGCTCAACCTTTTCACACTCTTTCAGATCTGAGAGAATTAAAAATCAAGTCTAGTAGGCATCTGAACTTCCATGTCCACGAGGAACAGCTCCACAAGTCTGATTTTGATGTTGAGTCTCCTTTAATCCTGCGTGGAGGCAGGTTGTGCGCGTTCAGCATGTGGTTTGGCAGCACCTGCAGCAGAGGGATGAAAGCAGGCGGGTTAAGCCCCTGCGCTGGATCTCTGTCACTCTATATCCTGGGGATATTCAGTGCAGCTGCTCAAAGGGACACCAGCAGATCATGTGTGGCTCTGAGATTCTCTGAGAAATCAGGAGCCTGAGAGAGAGAAGCGTCTGAAGGTCAGAGATGCTTCTGTTTGGTAAGGCATGGATGCACCAAGGAGGGAGTTAGGGTATGGGGATTCATCAGAGCTGCTGCATTTATGGGAAAAATGGTAATCACAATTCTTTAGGAAATAATTAAAATCACAATTATTTATATCTTTAGAGATATAGCGCAAAATCGTTAATTTATACATCAAAGTTAGTATAATTTATATAATCCACTAATAATGTCTCTATATAAAGAAAACATAAGAGGGGAAAAAATATTTTGTTGTGTTTGACACCATTTAGTATCATTACATCATGTTCCTCCCACATGATACAACAGCTTTACCAAGCAGAAAAAAATCAAAATGACTACACAGATTCTCAATAATTTTTGAAAAGGACTAACACACAATATAAATCAAACTTGCTGAACAATACGAACAGCTGCAGTGTCAACAGTTCGCTGTCAAACAACATAGAAAGGTCCAACAAACAAACGCAGAGAAAAACAACAATCTCATTGTTGTGATCAATAACCTATAACTGGTTAGCCAACTAAGTTTACCATTAGTTTGCACCAATTCTGGGTTTTGGGTGCTGTGAGTAGAATTGAGTCTATCTTTGTCCCTCTTGTTACTTATGCCACATGACTCACTTGCTTCGGAGCAGGTTCTGTTCTTGATTAGCGATTTATAAAAGGAACCAGAGGTTATAAAAGGAACTTTTAAGTAACCCACGGCAGTAACAATGCCTTCAATTGTAGCGCAGATGACATAGTGACATAGGATGGTGCAGAGGAAAGATGACACGTGGTGAAATTGGTCGTCGTGTAACTGGATGGTTGGTTCCATTCCCGCTAGAACCATTGTGGCCCTGGGCAAGCCACTTCACTCACATTGCCCTGTGTGGATGTGTGACTGGTGGGGTGTGTTTGGTACATGTGTGTGACTGGTGGGGTGTGTTTGGTACATGTGTGTGACTGGTGGGGTGTGTTTGGTGGATGTGTGTGACTGGTGGATTGTGTTTGGTGGGTGTGTGTGACTGGTGGGGGGTGTTTGGTGTGTGTGTGTGACTGGTGGAGCGTGTTTGGTGGGTTTGCGTGACTGGTGGGGTGTGTGGTGGATGAGTGGGACTGGTGGGGAGTGTTTGGTGGATGAGTGTGACTGGTGGGGTGTGTTTGGTGGGTGTGTGTGACTGGTGGGGGGTGTTTGGTGGATGTGTGACTGGTGGAGTGTGTTTGGTGGATGTGTGTGACTGGTGGGGTGTGTTTGGTGGGTGTGTGTGACTGGTGGGGTGTGTTTGGTGGATGAGTGTGACTGGTGGGGTGTGTTTGGTGGATGAGTGTGACTGGTGGGGTGTGTTTGGTGGATGAGTGTGACTGGTGGGGTGTGTTTGGTGGATGTGTGTGACTGGTGGTGTGTGTTTGGTGGATGTGTGTGACTGGTGGGGTGTGTTTGGTGGATGAGTGTGACTGGTGGAGTGTGTTTGGTGGATGTGTGAGGCTGGTGGGGTGTGTTTGGTGGATGTGTGTGACTGGTGGGGTGTGTTTGGTGGATGTGTGAGGCTGGTGGGGGGTGTTTGGTGGATGAGTGTGACTGGTGGGGTGTGTTTGGTGGATGTGTGTGACTGGTGGGGTGTGTTTGGTGGATGTGTGTGACTGGTGGTGTGTGTTTGGTGGATGTGTGTGACTGGTGGGGTGTGTTTGGTGGGTGTGTGTGACTGGTGGGGGGTGTTTGGTGTGTGTGTGTGACTGGTGGGGTGTGTTTGGTGGGTTTGTGGGACTGGTGGTGTGTGTTTGGTGGATGTGTGTGACTGGTGGTGTGTGTTTGGTGGATGTGTGAGGCTGGTGGTGTGTGTTTGGTGGGTGTGTGTGACTGGTGGGGGGTGTTTGGTGTGTGTGTGTGACTGGTGGAGTGTGTTTGGTGGGTTTGCGTGACTGGTGGGGTGTGTGGTGGATGAGTGGGACTGGTGGGGAGTGTTTGGTGGATGAGAGTGACTGGTGGGGTGTGTTTGGTGGATGAGTGTGACTGGTGGGGTGTGTTTGGTGGGTGTGTGTGACTGGTGGGGGGTGTTTGGTGGATGTGTGACTGGTGGAGTGTGTTTGGTGGATGTGTGTGACTGGTGGGGTGTGTTTGGTGGATGAGTGTGACTGGTGGGGGGGTGTTTGGTGGATGTGTGACTGGTGGAGTGTGTTTGGTGGATGTGTGTGACTGGTGGGGTGTGTTTGGTGGGTTTGTGTGACTGGTGGGGTGTGTGGTGGATGAGAGTGACTGGTGGGGTGTGTTTGGTGGATGAGTGTGACTGGTGGGGTGTGTTTGGTGGATGAGTGTGACTGGTGGGGGTGTGTTTGGTGGATGTGTGTGACGGGTGGGTGTGTGTTTGGTGGATGTGTGTGACTGGTGGGGTGTGTTTGGTGGATGAGTGTGACTGGTGTAGTGTGTTTGGTGGATGTGTGAGGCTGGTGGGGTGTGTTTGGTGGATGTGTGTGACTGGTGGGGTGTGTTTGGTGGATGTGTGAGGCTGGTGGGGGGGTGTTTGGTGGATGAGTGTGACTGGTGGGGGGTGTTTGGTGGATGAGTGTGACTGGTGGTGTGTGTTTGGTGGATGTGTGTGACTGGTGGGGTGTGTTTGGTGGGTGTGTGTGACTGGTGGGGGGTGTTTGGTGGGTGTGTGTGACTGGTGGGGTGTGTTTGGTGGGTTTGTGGGACTGGTGGTGTGTGTTTGGTGGATGTGTGTGACTGGTGGTGTGTGTTTGGTGGATGTGTGAGGCTGGTGGGGTGTGTTTGGTGGATGTGTGTGACTGGTGGTGTGTGTTTGGTGGATGTGTGTGACTGGTGAGGTGTGTTTGGTGGATGAGTGTGACTGGTGGAGTGTGTTTGGTGGATGTGTGAGGCTGGTGGGGGGTGTTTGGTGGATGTGTGTGACTGGTGGTGTGTGTTTGGTGGATGTGTGTGACTGGTGAGGTGTGTTTGGTGGATGAGTGTGACTGGGTGGAGTGTGTTTGGTGGATGTGTGAGGCTGGTGGGGGGGTGTTTGGTGGATGAGTGTGACTGGTGGGGTGTGTTTGGTGGATGTGTGTGACTGGTGGTGTGTGTTTGGTTGATGTGTGTGACTGGTGGTGTGTGTTTGGTGGATGTGTGTGACTGGTGGTGTGTGTTTGGTGGATATATGTGACTGGTGAGGTGTGTTTGGTGGATGTGTGAGGCTGGTGGGGGGTGTTTGGTGGATGTGTGTGACTGGTGGTGTGTGTTTGGTGGATGAGTGGACTGGTGGGGTGTGTTTGGTGGATGTGTGTGACTGGTGGTGTGTGTTTGGTGGATGAGTGTGACTGGTATCCTGAAACCTCCAAAAACACGTTCAATTAACAGCAAAGTGAAACTGTGTGTTTTTACTTTGTCTACTTCAATAACGTCCCAGTTTACAAACAATACGGCAAGATGAAATTGAGACAAAAATGAATGTCTGCTTTTTGTGCGTGCAGAAGAATAAATCTGATAAAATTAATAAAAGCATGCTTTTCTTCAGATGAGTGTTTGTACTCAAGCGTTTAGTTGAAAATGCACCGCAGAGCATTTTTTTCCTGTATCCGTTTCATTCCTGCATTAGATTTTTTCCATTTAAACTAAAAAAAGTGTAAAAAAAATTAAAAAATCCATGTCAGTTTTGGATTATAAATTGAAAAGTTAAATAATTAAGCTTCAGTTTTTGTTTGACAAATTACTGTAAAATGATAAAATATATATGTTTATTGGTTTATATATAAAAAAATACCTAGCTTTTTTCTTAACTTTGAAGACCCATTCAATGAAAACTGCAGTTGACTGACTAAATAGTTCTAACTCCTAACCCTAATCGGTTCTAACCGCTCCTCAGACAGGAAGTGAGTTGAGTTCATCAAAAATAGCAGAAAAATGTCTGCTCCAGCCTCTGTGATCGTCTGATTCTGAAAAAAAAAAGAGCCATCAACAGGTGATCCGAACATTTCTAATTGGAGAAGAAGCTTCACAGTGGCTCAAGAGTGGTACCAGAGCTCTTCACATCAATGGTTAATAAAGCAAAAAAGCACCCTCTGTAGGAACGAGTGTGTTATTACAGCTGCTGGGGTATGTCTTTTACTCTAGCTCAGTCTGCAGATGTGTCTGTTTTCAACAAAAAGTGAAAACACTTCTAAGAACACCCCGGGGTTGTCATTTACAGAATTTTCAACACAAATTTCTTATATTTGCACGTTTCCTGTCAGTTTGGAACACAATGCATGACATAAATGCATGCAAAGTTGCACACAAAACCTGTTTCATTGAAGGACCAGGTATGGTGATTTTAAATAAAGTTACACTAAAAGAGTTGAGCTCGATCACATTCATGTATTCATCATCTGGATAAGTGGAACAGTGTGAAGTCCTATAACTTTTAGTTTTCGTGCGATTTTAACTGAAATTGAGCTATTAATAACTTGTTTTCAGCACCTCAATTGGCAAATTAGGTCGGTGTCGAGTCGTCTGCTGCAGAG
Organism: Danionella dracula; assembly: GCA_900490495.1. Lineage (NCBI taxonomy): Eukaryota > Metazoa > Chordata > Actinopteri > Cypriniformes > Danionidae > Danionella > Danionella dracula. The sequence continues at coordinate 679,379 of UELW01000400.1, read as the reverse complement.
TTTGAACAGCTGTTCGCAGACGTTCGCAGCAGCTGTGCATCAAAGCTCATCTCCCTCTGCATCAGGTAGTGCTTGTGATCGGCGAGTGTTAGTAACACGATGAGAGAGAGAGTGTTTCATCAGGAGCAAGTGCAGCATCAGATACGACAGGAGCGCAGACAGGTGGCGGCTGTGAACACACACGTACTGCAGATGAGGAAAAGAGCTCTGATTTGTTAGGAACTCGATGCTCTATATTCAGATTAGTTCATATATTTTTGCGTCATCCTGTTCTCTGTTTCAGGAGCTTAAAACAGCTCAATGGTTGCAGAATTTTTTTGTAACCGATTTATTTGATTTAAGGCCACTACACATCTATCCGAACTGAGAATTGCACAAATCTTCAGATGACTTCTCTGGTGCGTTTCGCAAGCTAGTGTTAAAAGTGGATGCAGGTTGAAGTGCGGATTGCACTCATAAGATTGTTTATTTACTCAGATTAGATTTTTTTGCTCTATTTTTCGGTCTTGCAATTAGATTTCTCTGATTTGAATGATACAAAAGAATAATTAAAATGAATCGTTCTCATAAATGTAAATAAGAGGCAAAAGAACAAAGCACAAAGATAAGCAAAACATTATATTACTCAGGAACAACAGCCACATGCCGGCACTTTTATAGTCTTTGAGGGCTTTATTGAACAACTCTTGATGGTCAGACACCAGCGATACTTTTTGAATGTTTATATTGGCACAGCCGCCATCTTTGGTTGACCCAGGCTGAGATGCTCCCACACGATCGGAACCATTTCCTCAATGCACCTGTGGTCCCAGATGGTCTGTTTGGCGTTGCCGTAGATGATCTTACGTCGCAGGTCTCTACGATTAGGAAGCAGGCAAAAAAAAAAAAAAGAGACTTGGCAGCTCCACTTCCAAGTTGGTGCCCCCACAGCCTGCTCGACACCGGAGAAAACCTCCTCAGTCCTCCCCTGATCATCAGCCCCCTTAGTTGGAGACAGATGAAGAGCGGCTACGAGGAGACCACGAAGGAGCAGTCCTGTCCAGGGGCCGCCCCAACATCATTAGTGGAAGAGGTCCCATCGCAAGCGGTCCTAGGACAGGCCGCTTAGGGTGTCCAGTTGCCGTACAGGATTTCACCACCAGCCCAGCCTCAGGCAGCGGACCCACTGATCAGCACTCAGTTTTTTATAAAACCCGGATGGGTCTCAGCTTCTGTGTCGGAGTCAGCCTTGAGTGAAACCTCCTCGGCTGAAACCGGATGCTGCTCCAAGGTCGAGCCTGAACGTCCAGCTAGGTCACCATCTAGGCTCTCCCTCTGCAGCGAAGTGCGTATGACGACATTAGTGGAATTTAAGGAAGCGTGATGGGAACTTCCCACTATTTCCACTTACACACTATCCGACACAGCTATTGACTGCAGTTTACGGCCAACCTGCCCAGAAGCCGGTCCTTCCTGTTGACAGGGAAAGAGTGTTTTACAGCCCATACTTTCTAGTGTCCAAACACACAGGCGGCTTCCACCCTATCCTCGATTTGCGTTGTCTGAATGCTCATCTTCTGAGACTTCCGTTCAGGATGATATCTCTCAGATGCGTGGTCCACTCAGTCTGTCCAGGCCATTGGTTCGCTACAATAGATCTGTGGACGCGTACTTTCGTGCAGGTATACCCCCTCGGCACAGATGGTTTGGCCTCGAAGGTTGAGTGTATCAGTACTGTGTCCTCCCCTACAAGCATCTCTGTTCCCTCGCACCTTTACAAAGGGGATCGAGGTGGCTTTAGTACCGTTAATACGGGAAGGGGTTCAAATCCCGGCTTACTTGTACAACTGGCTGATCCTGGCACAGACGCGGTTCCAATTGATTTGCCACAGAGACAGGGTCTTATGCCACCTCAGCTGTTTGGTGGCTTCGGATCAACTCAGAAAAGAGCCGTCTAACTCCTGGACAGAGCATATCTTTTCTGGGTATGGAGTTAAACTCGTTGGAGATGTAAGCACGCCTCTCTCTAGAGTGTGCCCTGAGCCAGCTGAAGTCAGCACGTAGAGTCTGCACAAGAGTCCTGGGTGACTGAAGGTGAACGTGACACCTCGTTGCCGTCTCCACCTCTGTCTTTAGAAGGACATTCGGTTCCTACATGCCGGTGTCCTGGGAGGACCTGCCAGGCAAGTGGTAGTAACTACCGTCGCTTCAAGGACTGGGTGGGGTGCTGTATGCCGGAAGCACAAAGTCTCAGAGTTTTGGACCGAGAAACACGCTTCCTAAAGCATAAATCGCCTAGAGCTATGTGCAGTGTTACTAGCAGTGAAGCACTTCAGGAGAATGCTGCAAGGACAATGCCATGCTCTGTGGTTCAAACACTGTCTTGCCAGAGCTCCCTCTACTAGGGCCTGTTATGCCGGAAAGTGGGGTTAGTTCGTCGACTGGTGTCACTCTCACCAATTAGACCCGAGCAGCTGCCCCGTTGAACTCGTGCTAACCTTCATTCAAGAGGGTCTGGATCGAGGACTGTCTTCATGCAGCCTAAAGGTTTACATTGCCGTAATTTCTGCCTATCACCATCCACTTGAAAGCAACACGTTGGGACCATGAGTTAGTGTCAGATTGGCCAGATGAGTTAGGCCAGACGGGTTAGACCCTCTAGGTCGTCCTTAGCTCCCACCTGGGACGTTTCCATTGTCCTTAGAGGACTTTAAGGTCCTCCATTCGAGCCACTTGAATCAGTAAAGCTCAAATTTCTGTCAATTAAGACAGCACTCCTAGTCTCGCGTTAGGCAAGGCAAGGCAAGTTTATTTGTATAGCACATTTCGTACACAGGGTAATTCAAAGTGCTTTACATTGGAAATAAAGAGTAAAAAGAAGGTGCATACATTAAAATCAAGCATAAAAAAGTCATATAAATCAAACAGATTTAAAACACTGAAATTTAAAACATCGATTAAAACAAAGATTAAAATTTGAAGTACAGAGGTAAAATAGTTGTTCGGACGTTGGTGCTCAGTCGACAAAAGCGCAACTAAACAGGAGAGTCTTTAGCCTGGATTTAAACATGACTAAAGTGTTGGCACCCTTGCCTCGATTGCAATGGTTAGCCTCGATTAAGGGTGAGGGATCGGCAAGCACTCTCTGTCGACGAGACCTGCATACAGTTTGGGTCTGGTGATACTCTTGTTACTCTTAAGCCCAGGCCGTAGTGACCAACTGATGGGGAACGTAATGGTTACTTTCGTAACCCCCGTTCCCCGAATAGACTTATGTCCGCCAGCTACAACCGTAAGGTCGTGAGTAAGTCTGGTTTTCTAGGGGGTAAGTACGGCTCAGCTTCACAACAGCAAGAGTGTCACGCTTGCATCCACTTTTGTACGTGGCATAGGGATCACGTGACCATTAGCGTGTAACATTGATAACATAGATAAACAATTCTGTGTGTATTATATGCTTAATAGTTTTTTTTGTGGATCTGGTGTAATGCAACAGATCTCTTTGCAAACCGCACATTTTTGTGGCAATCGCCGACAGCAAAATTCTTTCCTAATGGTCAGTTCCAGCCCTGATGCTGTATGTTTGTGCGTACTATCCTGCTCTCCTATTGGTCAGTTCCAGCCCTGATGCTGTATGTTCGTGTGAATCCTACTTTATTTTTCTCTGGTTTTAACATGTTATTTTCAATGTTCAGTATCGTTTCTGTGTGATTCTTAGATTATCAGATTAATTGAACGTACAGTGAACGTCTCCATTTCTTACATGATTACATAAACCTGTCGCACCTAACCAAAAGAAGAAATTAGCAGGAAAAAAAGCCTTGAAGTGAAAGACTCAAGAACACTCAAACCCTTCTCTGAGGAATCACATCCAGAAAGGAAGCTCCAAGAGCAGAACTCGTTCCAGAGCTCGAGAAAGAAACATTAGCCTGCAAGGCTCCGAGTTCGGAGGTCAAACCTCGATCTCAGTCTGAATCGAAACATCTTCTCCTTCTCCATTCTTTCTCTCACCTGTCTCCTGTCTGTTTTTGTGGTGTCAGTGTCAGCCGCAGGTGAGCGGAATCATTTTTTAACACATCACTTTAACAACCGAGGGCCCGAGAGAGAAAGAAAGGAAGAAAGAAGAGCTTTGAACAGAGAAATGGGATCCCTGCACTGCACAAAAGGGAATTCACTTAAAGGTATCAGTACTTCTAACGGCGGAGCCTGTGCTGCCAGCGTCCTGGGGCGAGGCAGACGAGCAGAGGGGAAGGTGTGGAGGGGCGGAGGGGGACACATGTCGCAGCTGGGGCGTCGATACTTTGGTGTCGGCTCTGGTTTCCACAGCTTTGTACTGTACGTGGGCGCGAGGGAGAAAGATTGAGGAGATGCCGTGATCAGATTGAAGGTAGTTAGAGATGCTTTATGATCCTGGCGGATCGTTTGACCGGAGAGGGAGATAAAGAAGATCGGATGGCCTCTGCTTTGGACTCGCTTGTACAGGGCGGGCTCTCGGTTTGTGTGGCCTGTCTGTAGTGGTGACAAATGCTTTTCTAGCAAAGAGTAAACGAGGTAGAAGTCTTGTTCTGTTGAGCTCCTGTCACGGTCGTTCCAGAAACATTTAGCCAAAACCTCATCTTTATACCAAACCTTTAATTGATGCATGCTTTTGTTTTTGTACATACTAGAGCTACCAGTAAGTGGATTGGGTACCTACATGCTTATAAAAATTATTCGATAACTGCTGACTGGGCCACTTGGCTCACCATCTAAAATTATTATTCCCAAAAAGAACATCCAGTCTCTCTAACCAGTTTTCTATAAATAAGTTAACAGATATCTAGAGCTGTAACTAACAATTATTCGATTAGTCAGCGATTTATTTTATTTTTATTAATCGATGATCAATCCATCTCCCTTTTTATCTTAACAATACAATAATAATAATAACAATATTATAATATATTACGACCAAGCATCCATGACCAACAACAAAAGCTTTGGTGGGTGTTGTTCTTGGTGTCCTGTGTGTGCCTGGGGTGGTGTGTGGTTATGGTGGCTGTTTGGTGACTGGTGAGGTGTGGCTTTTTGGGGTGTCTGACGTGTGCCGGTGTACTGTGTTTGGTGGCTGTGGCGGCTGGTGGGGTTTGTTTGGTGATGTGTGGGACTGGTGGGGTTTTGGTGGATGTGTTCGGGCTAGTGGTGGTGTGTTGTTGGGGTGAGACTGATTGTGACTGTGGCGGTTGTGTTCTTGGTTGCTGCCTGTGCCTGGTGGTGCTGTCTTTGTGTCTGGTGTGTGCCCTGTTTTCTGTGATTTCTTTGGTGTGTGGATTTCACTTGTGTGGGGTTTTCTGGGTGTGTGGTGTGTTTAGCTGCCTGAGTTTGGGTTGTGTGTTTGTGGGTTTTGTGTGGGACCTGGTGCTGTTTGTTTAGAGTGTCTTTTGTGTGCCTTATTGGTGTGTTTTTGGTGGATTTTCATGAGGCTGGTGAGGGTAGGTTTTTGGTTGGAACTGACAGTGTGACACTGTTGGTGTGTTTTTGGTGACTGTGTGTGACTGTGAGTGTGCTTTTTGGTGATGAGTGTGACTGGTGGGTGTGTTTGGTTGATGTGTGCTGGTGGGGGGTGTTTTGGTTTGTGTTGGTGTGTGTGGACTGTGTGTTTGGGTTTTTGTTGGCTGTTTACTGGTGGGATGCTGTTTTGGTGATGGTGGACTGGTGGTGGTGTTTTGGTGGATGTTGTGTGACTGTGTGTGTTGTTTGGTGGTGATGTGTGACTGGTGGGGCTGTGTTTGGTGGATGTGTGAGTCCTGGTGGTGGGAGTGTTTGGGTGTGATTGTGTGAACTGGTGGGGTTGTTTGGTGGATGTGTGTGACTGGTGTGGGTGTGTTTTGGTGGTGAATGTGTGTGTGTATGCTGGTGGTGGTGTGATTTGGTGTGGTTTTTGGTGATGGTGTGGGTGTGGTGTTTTGTTGCGCTTGTGTTGCCTGGTGCGGTGTGTGTTGGTGGCTGTGGATGGGCTTGTGGGGGGGTGTGTGTTTGTGGCTGTGATGTGTACTGGTGTGTGTGTTTGGTGTGGTGAGCGGTGTGGGGGTTTTGGGTGTGTTGTGGTGGGTGTGTTTTGGTGGTGGTGTGACTTGGTGTGGGGTGTTTGGTGGAAGTGTGTGTGACTGGTGATGGTGGTGTGGGGATTTGGTTGTTGTGGAGTGTGGTTTGTTGGTGTGTTGAGTGTTTTGGGGGGTGTTTTGGTGGATGTGTGTGACTGTGTGTGTGTTTTGGTGGTGTGTGTGTGACTGGTGGGTGGTTGTGGTTCTGGTGGTGGGTGTGACTGGTGGGGGGTGTTTGGTGGTGGTGTGTGACTGGTGGGGGGTGGTTTGGTGGGGGTGTGTGCTGGTGGGTGTGTTTGGTGGATGTGTGGCTGGTGGTGTTGTGGTTTTGGTGGATGAGTGTGACTGGTGGTGGTTGGTTTGTTGGATGTGTGTGACTGGTGGTGTGTTTTTGGTGGTGTTGTGTGACTGGTGGGTGTGGTTTTGGTGGATGTTTGGATGGTGGTGTGTGTTTTGGTGGGATTGTGTGACTGTGGTGTGTGTTTGGTGGATTGTGTGACTGGTGGTGTGTGTTGGTGGATATGTTTGACTGGGTGGGTGTGTTTGGTGGATTAGTGTGACTGGTGGTGGTGGTTTGTTGTAGGATGTGTTTTGTGACTGGTGGGTGTGGGTGTTTGGTGGTGTGTGTGACTGGTGGTGTGTGTTTGGTGGATATGTTGACTGGTGTAGTGTGTTTTGGTGGTGTGTGGGCTGGTGGGGGGTGTTTGGGTGGATGTGTGACTGGTGGGTGTGTTTGGTGGATGTGTGTGACTGGGTGGTGGTGTGTTGGTGGATTTTTGTGACTGGTTGGTGTGTTTTGGTGGATGATGTGACTGTGGTGTGTGTTTTGTGGATGTGGTGTGACTGGTGGTGTTTGTTTGTTTTGTGTGTGTGTGACTGGTGGGGTGTGTTTTGGTGGAGGTGTGACTGTGTGTGTTTGGTGGATGTGTGAGGCTGGTGGGGGTGTTTTTGGTGGATGTTGGTGACTGGTGGGTGTGTGTTTGGTGGTGTGTGTGCTTGGTGGTGTGTGGTTTGTTGGATGTATGTGTGACTGGATGAGGTGTGGTTTGGTGATGTGAGTGGTGACTGGTGGGTGTGTTTGGTGGATGAGTGTGACTGGTGGGGGGTGTTGGGTGGGATGTGTGTGACTGGTGGGTGTTTTGGTGTATTGGACTGGTGTGTTTGGTGGATGTTGTGACTGGTGGGTGTGTTTGGTGGATGAGTGTGACTGGTGGAGTGTGTTTGGTGGTGTGTTACTGGTGGGTGGTGTGTGGTGTTTAGTTGTTGACTGGTGGGTGTGTTTGGTGGTGTGTGTCTGGTGAGTGTGTGTTTGGTTGGTGGTGATGTGTTGGTGGTGTGGGTTTGGTGGATAGTGTGCTGGTGGGGTGTGTTTTGGTGGATGGTGTGACTGGTGGGTGTGTTTGTGGATGTAGTGTGACTGGTGGTGTGTGTTTGTGTGTGGCTGTGTGTGACGGGTGGGCTGTGTGTTTGGTGGTGTGTGGTGACTGGTGGGGTGTGTCTGGTGGATGTAGTGTGACTGGTGGGGTGTGTTTGGTGATGGTGTGTGACTGGTGGGGGTGTGTTGGTTGTGTGTGTGACTGGTGGTGGGTTGGTGGATGTGTGTGACTGGTGGTGGTGGTTTGGTGGATTGTGTGACTGGTGGTTGTGTGTTTGGTGATGGTGTGACTGGTGGTGTGTGTTTGTGGATGTGTGTGGGACTGTTGAGGTGTGTTTTGGGATGTTGGCTGGTGGGTGTTTTTGGTGCTGTGAGTGTGTGTGTGGTGTTGGTGGTGTTCTGTGGCGTGGTGTTTGTGGCTGGTGGTGGTGTGTGGTGTTGTGTTCACTGTGGTGTGTTTGTGATTTTCGTTTGTTGGTGTTGTGGGCTGGTGGGTGGTGATGTTTGAGTGGTGATGTAGCATTAAACCATATGAAATCTTTCAGCAGAATTCAGGAACTTTTACAAACAAACCTTGTTTTTTTTTAGGATTCAAACTCAGAATGTTTCAGTCTGAAGATGAATATCATCGAAGCTGCTCCACTGAACAACATGACTTAACAGTGAAGTTTTTAAGGTAATTTTGGTATTTTCAAAGTTTATTAAATCTTCTTACCAGAGGGTGGCACTACACCAAAACTCTTCAGATAATCACAAATCATGGTCATGTGTCACACCTCAAGGAAATTCCACCAGAAAGACAAATCTGTTTTTTTTCACCAGTGTGTTAAAAACTACATATCTTCTGTTGTCTATCAAAATATTCAAAGTATTGTCACATGTCTCTTTCTTGTGGTGATGCTGAAATCATACAGATAATTTTCTGCATCAAAGTCCACAAATGTTTGTCCAAATGCAAGAAGAGTGGTTTCTTTGCAACATTCCTTAAGTGTGCAGTTCCAAACACGCAAATAAAAACCCTCCTTAAACATATTCAAAATAAATAGCGAGCTTTAGAATTTGGTGTCAGTTATAGCCCAAAATATGCCATTACTGTATCTCTGTACCAGTGGGTGGCACTGTGTTTCGAAATTCTCAATGAAAGGATTTGGTGTAGATATCTCAAAGCATTGCAGAGACATCGAAACAAAACCTTTTGTGAGTTTACAAAAATTTCCTTCAGTAACTTTATTACAATAACATATGCGCACATACAACTTTAAATTTAAAACTTTCATCAACTTTAATGCTGTCTGAAGCATTGTAGTGCTAAACGAGACGATGCACGATAAATTAAAACAAAGAATTTATTTTATCTTGGTGTACCCCAAGGCTCAGTTTTAGGGCCACTGCTTTTAAATGTGTACATAAAAAAGAGGCAATGACAACAGTGAACGTTTTTAAACAAATTTTATTGCATATATATTACAATCATTTATACATTTGTTGAATTTATTAATTTATATTTCACCATTTATTTACTTTCCTTTTAGTGTTCTCTGCACGTTGTTTGTTCGTATAAATTGATTTATTCATCTATTTATTTTTGTGCTTTTCTTTAATTTATGAATTATGTTTTTTTTGCATTTATTTAATTATGTATTCGATTATTTTACTGCTTTGCAAACCTTTTAGTATTTTGTTTTTGTACAAAAATGTGTGCATTTATTTAGTGTTGTGCTTATTTTTGCACTTTCTCTTTTCACTTTTACTTATACATATCTTATACATATACCAGTTTTAATCAATGTTTTTTGCATATGCTTATTTTTTTGTTTTTATGTATTTTAGCACATTAATTTCTATTGTTTATTTCCAATTTCTTGTATAACGAGAGTTTTGTTTTCTTAATAACTAAATAGGACTTTCGAATAGAACATATCTCACAAACATTAGCAATTCCAAGTACTTTAGAGAGGAATAACAACAGAGCAGAGAATAAAATGTAATAAAAAATATTTATTAAATGCATTTAACCTCAATCTTCTAATGATGCCCTCGAACGTTTAGTGTGAAAACGCTCTCATTAAACGCATCAAAACTACACATTTCTTGCTTCTCAGAAGTATATATTCTGTCCGGTCGACGGTGGAGAATCCTCGATGTGTTCTTATTCAAGCAGCTGCCACTCAAACTCTCTGTGTGAGGCTCTGGAAAGCAGTTCTCTCAGAGTTTTGGGGGATTTTTCTCGTCTCTTTCCACTCTGAGGTGCTCTCTGAAGCAGCGTTTGTTCGTGACTATTAAATATATTTGGAGGAACAGTAATCAGTCTGTTCATCTCTAATATCCTGGTTAGGTAGCGCAGATTAAAAGCGTGTTTGAGCTGGATCGTTTTCAAAGCCTCGAGCAAAACCTGAGCTCTGTAACATCACAGAGTCTGTTATCTGTTTAGTCTGATTTCTTCTCTCTGGTGATTCAAACGATGAACGATGTTTCTTTGTTGCCTGGTTTCACAGCTGACACGCAGAACTGTTTTTTTCTACAGGCTGATTAGAAACAGCGTCTCGCTCATCATCTTCAGCGGAGAGGAAGAGTCCGTCGGGAGTGATTGACAGGTGATGGTGGCCTGGGGTCGAGTCCTCGTCGGGATTCATGCAGGTGAGTCATCTCTGACCTCTGACCTCTGACCCCTGTGCCTCTCTGACTCGTGTTACTGTGAAGCAGACTCACAGTGTGCGAGTCATCACTAGTCGCTCATCACAAAGAAATGTTCATTCAATACGTTTATTCAACGTACGTTTAATTAAAATCTATTTTATCTACTTTATTCCTATAGCTCTTTAAATACACTTTAAGTGCATTTGTTTATTTATTTATATCTTTGTGTTGCATTCAATTATTGAAGCTTTTTGGGTATTTCTTTACCCATTTTTTTGCACCTATATATAAACTTATGTGTTTGTAAATGGAGGGGTTTTTTTTGCATTTCTTTAGTTTTATTGATTTGGGTTGTTTTTATAAATTCATTTTTGGTTTGCCTTTAGTTTTTTCTGTCTTTTTGTGCATTTGTTTTATTTTGTGTGTATTAAATATGTTTTGTTCATGCATATGTATTTTGACTTATTTATATTATTGTTGTCGCATTTATTTTATTTTTGTAATTTATATGTTTAATTAATTATGCATTTATTTATTTGTTGCTTTTGTTTTGTACTATTTATTTATCTGCTCTTTTTGTGCTTTTGTATATTTATTCAGTTGTTTTCTTCCATTACTATATTTTGTTAGATTTTTTGTATTGATTTTTTTCTGCATTCATTTTATTTATTTAGTTTATTTTTACATTTATTTATTTTTGTGCTTCTTTTATAACTTTCTTTTTTGCACATTTAATTATTTATAGTTTTGTGTTTTTTTTTTACCTTTTATTGATTAAAACATATATATATATATATATATATATATATATATATATATATATATATATATATATATATATATATATATATATATATATATATACATATGCAAAATCATGTAAAATTACTAACATTTGATACAGGTAAACAACTGAAATCTGTCTTAAACTGTGATTTAGAAAAGTGTGAAAGCGAGCAATATTGAGTGCTTTAGTTACCGTTTCTAACTGACTGAAAAGAAGAGTTAAGCTTTCACTGTCTGATTGTTTATTTATCATCTGACAAACAGCACCCTCTAGTGACTATGAGGTGCGTTACATTCCTTTTGTATTGTACTGTTTAAAATCCCTTTAAGCAAATGTTTGGTGCTTTACACCTTTATTTTGTAAACACATGTTTTAGCAGAAAATGTCTAGTAGAGATATTTCTACTAAATGTATATATTGGGTTTCTCCTTCTTTTCTTTGTTTTGTGTGTTACCGCAGGAATGACTCTGGGTGAGCTCGCTGGTGGATCATCAGAGGTGAGGAGGAGAATGGTGATCATCTTCTTGACTAACAGTAGAACGAAGCTGTGCAATGATGAGTAAAGTTGGACTTTTTGAATGCCGGTGAGATTAAAAATGTATATTTAGAATTGAACAAATTAGAAGCCTCTATTTAAGTTAGAGGAGTTCTACAGAAACCAGCAAGATGTTTTCTGGATTAACATAACATAGCAATAGTTTGCCTAATTTAACAACAACCCCTTAGGCCAGATGTGTTCAGCTTTTTTTGCAAAGATTATGAGACATTTCTAACCATATCGAACGTTTCTTTGAACGTACCGTCTGAATAAATGATTTTTTTTAAATGAAAACATTTCAAGCACAGGAGGAGCTTCTCCGCTGCAGTTGTTGGCAAATCAAACACCTCTCAAAGTGCTTTAAATTAATATTTTTGTTAGGGGCCCAAGCAGCGAGGGTGTGAGATTTTCTTCTTCACAGTTTTTATTCTTCCTCTTCCGCTAGTGAAGTCAGTACTACTGCAGCTTCTGGGAAAAGGCTGAAATTCTGCTCGCTTGTAGACCAGCATCTGAACCACAACTGACCCAAAATTGGACTCTCTAACTTGAGCCCTCTGGCACCACCTCTCGACTAAACTAATGTTTTTTTTTTACATTTTGTAACATTATTGCTAGTGATATTACGTGTCAATGTTTGAAAGTTTTGTTTTTGTAGTTTAGCAGCATGATCTCTGATAATGGCGCAGTATAAGTACTACAGTACCCGAATGTTTAGCACCACAATGCAAATGGAGTTCATGTTGTTTGGTTCAAGTCATAGATTGAACTGATCAATAAACCATAGCAGGGAGGAAATAAAGGAAGAAGATAAAGACAGAGGAGGAAAAAAAGAAAGTAGTTTTTTTTTATAGTAGGTGTTTTTTCTGAAGAGAAGAGTTTTCAGTTGCTTTTAGAAAGCTGTTAGTGTTGTTGCTTTCCTGACTGGATCAGGAGTTTGTTCCACCAACCAGGGACAGTGAGAGAGAAGCTTCTGCTGAGAGATCTTCTGCCTTTGTGGGATGGAACCACGAGTCACTGTTCCTTCTCTGAGCGAAGGCTTCTGGAGGGTATGTAGGAGTGTATGAGCTCATGGAGGTAAACAGGGGCTGATTTAGAGATAGTTTTGTACACCAACCTGCAATGGGGAGCCGATGAAGAAGGGAGTAACATGAGCTTGTTTCGGTTCCTTAAAGATAAGACGAGTTGCAGAATTCTGGATCATCTGCAGAGGTTTGAGCAAGTTTGCTGGAAGACCTGCTAGGAGAACGTTGCAGTAGTCCAGACGTTTGATGGTGTTATTCTGGCTGGTCTGGAAGAGAGAGGGCATAGTGGATCGAGGCATGTAGCGAGTGTGGAGCAGAAATGGTTAGTTGCATCGTGAATGTTTAAAGAGGAAAAGTTTCCAGGTGTTAAGAGAGAAGAGGACACAGCAGAAGAAAAGAGAGAGGAATCAAGGAATTTAAGGTTACGTCGGAAGGTGACAGGAGGTGGTGTGGAATGTGAACAGGAAGGCAGTGTGAGTTTGAACGTGATGAAGAAGTGATCAGATGTGTGCAGAGGAGTAACTGTGAGATGATCAGGAGAGCAGCTGCGTGTGTAAATGAGATCTAGCTGATTTCCTGATTTGTGTGTGGCTGTGGTAGGGACAAGAGACATGTGAAAGGAGGACATGAGTGAGTGGAAGTCGGTAGCATTTGGTTTGTGAAGATGTATATTGAAGTCCCCAAATAAAATGAGTGGGCTGCTATCATCTTCTGGAAAAGAGGAGAGCAGACCATCAAGCTCCTCCAGGAAAGTGGAGAGCTGTTCTCCAGGTGGGTGGTATATGGTGAGGATGTGCATTTCAAGAGGGAAAGTGATAGTGAGAGCATGATATTCAAATGAGCATGTCTTACCAAAAGATGTGAAGGTAGAGAATCTGAAGGTCTGAGAGATGAGAAGTCCAACACCCCCACCTCGTCCCGCCTCGCGAGAAGTGTGGGAGAGGAGAAAGTTGTTGGAGAGGGCTGCAGGCGTTGCGGTGTCCTCTGGGCGGATCCATGTCTCAGTCAGGCCGACAATGTCCAGTGAAGACTGAAGAGCAAAAGCAGGGATGAAGTCAGCTTTGTTGACAGCAGACTGACAGTTCCAAAGTCCCACAGAGAGAGAGCATGGTTCTGGTGAGGCAAGATGAAGTGAGCAAAGGTTTGAAGGGTTGGAGTGTAAGGATCAGGAAGTAATAGATGAATATAAACGTGCCGATGGTCGCGTGAAGATGCCCAAAGCGTGAAGGTCTCGTTCACTCGAACAGCTCTGAGGATGCAGTGCTATGTGTAGTAATGTAGGGTTTTTAATTGAATCTGCATTATTTTAGCACGAGTGTTCTTCTGTGTTTCTTCTTTTGAATCCAAACCACTTCCACACCCCTGAAATCACTCCATTATGGAGTTTAACGCTTCCTCTGAGCTCCCTAAAGCAGTGCTTGCTTTACAGCGCTGTTTAGCATCCTAAGTATGTCTCATTCCAGGTTCTGGATCCTTCGGAGTGCGCAGCCTTCCAAGCCTCCTGAGGCTACAGCATCGGAGCATCCTCAAAAGGCTCCATCAATCGTTAGTTAATGGGACTGCAGAGCACTTCCGGAGTGGTCTTCGCAAAGATTTTTGGGATTTTTGAGGCTGCGAAGAATGGTAGTGATGTATCTTTCGAAATGTCTGGAAAAGGAGGATGCATTTGAAGGACTAATTTTAAGGACCCTTAATTGAAATGTGCCCTCTGAAGGATCCTGACCCTGGAATGAGACACAGCTCTTGTGTTGAGGGCTTTAGCACATGTGCACACGAGCTGCGTAGGCGTGCGTACAACGAAAAATGTCTTTGTCAACACGTCAGAGTACCGCTATATGAACATTTCACACAATATTAACTATTGTACCAGTATTATCGTGGAGGATACGATATGTTCCAGCCCTAATATGTTATTGTAAGGGGGGGCCCTGATCATTGCAGGGGCCCTATGTGATTGCTTACACTTGAAGTGGACTATGAATTTTTGGTTTTGCACTTGCAATGTGAGGTGTTAGCACAAGAAGTGGGCTCAGCACTCTCATTTGAGCAAAGGCTTGAAGTTTTGCTCAAGAATGCACCAATGCAATGATGGAAAATTACTTTTTGCGCTTTTTCTTTTTACGAGTTTGGAGTTTTGACACTCTGTTGCCATAGGGGGACGGGCTAAAGCAATAGCCTGCCCACGAAGCTTCGTCATCAGCCAGAGATGCCTTAGCAGGGCAACGATGCGTGTTTCTGCGCATGTTCAACATGGACGGTGACGAAGACACAGAGTAAGTGGTCATGTTTGTTAACAAATAATTACAAACACAAGCAATCGTTTATCTTTATCGAGAGATGTATGTCACCTTCATAATGTCTCCTCAGTCTAAACGGACTTTGATTATGTTACTAAATTGCAAAAGCCTTTGTTATGTTAAATGTTGAAAGCAAACTGAAGATAATTCTCCATTTTTGAAGATCAATTTTTTTTACTCATTAATGTTAATTCTCCTGTTTAACTCAGGAGATACAGTGAACACAAACATTCTCCTGGTGTTAGTTGATGGTCCTGTTTTGGTTATTTTATAAGTAATTTTCTGTTGACTAATATGTCTTGGTCTAAGACCTTTATAGTACAGGGAGTGCAGTATTATTAGGCAAGTTGTATTTCTGAGGATTAATTTTATTATTAGTTACAACAACAATTATTAACAACAACCATGTTCTCAATTAACCAAAAAAAATCATTAATATCAAAGCTGAATATTTCTGGAAGTAGTTTTTAGTTTGAGCTATTTTAGGTGTATATCTGTGTGTGCAGGTGACTATTACTGTGCATAATTATTAAGCAACTTAACAAAAAACAAATACATACCCATTGCAATTATTTATTTTCACCAGTGAAAGCAATATAACATCTCAACATTCACAAATATACATTTCTGACATTCAAAAACAACAAAAAACCAATCAGTGACCAATATAGCCACCTTTCTTTGCAAGGACACTCAAAAGCCTGCCATCCATGGATTCTGTCAGTGTTTTGATCTGTTCACTATCAACATCGCGTGCAGCAGCAACCACAGCCTCCCAGACACTGTTCAGAGAGGAGCACTGGTTTCTCTATGGGCTTCAGATCAGGTGAACAAGGAGTTCATGTCATTAGTTTTTCTTCTTTTAGACCCTTTCTTGCCAGCCACGCTGTGGAGTACTTGGACGCGTGTGATGGAGCATTGTCCTGCATGAAAATCATGTTTTTCTTGAAGGATGCAGACGTCTTCCTGTACCACTGCTTGAAGAAGGTGTCTTCCAGAAACTGCCAGTAGGACTGGGAGTTGAACTTGACTCCATCCTCAACCCCAAAAGGCCCCACAAGCTCATCTTTGATGATACCAGCCCAAACCAGTACCCCACCTCCACCTTGCTGGCGTCTGAGTCGGACTGGAGCTCTCTGCCCTTTACCGATCCAGCCACGAGGCCATCCATCTGGCCCTCAAGACTCACTCTCATTTCATCAGTCCATAAAACCTTAGAAAAATCTGTCTTCAGATATTTCTTGGCCCAGTCTTGATGTTTCAGCTTGTGTGTCTTGTTCAGGGGTGGTCGTTTTTCAGCCTTTCTTATCTTGGTCATGTCTCTGAGTATTGCACACTTTTTGGGCACTCCAGTGATGTTGCAGCTCTGAAATATGGCTGAACTGGTGGCAAGTGGGATCTTGGCAGCTGCACGCTTGACTTTTCTCAGTTCATGGTAGTGATTTTGCGCCTTGGTTTTTCCACACGCTTCTTGCGACCCTGTTGACTATTTTGAATGAAACGCTTGATTGTTCGATGATCACGCTTCAGAAGCTTGGCAATTTGGAGAGTGCTGCATCCCTCTGCAAGATATCTCACTATTTTTGACTTTTCATAAAAAGTTTTTTTTTTTTTTTTTTTTTTTGGCTTAAACATAAAACTCAGTTATCCAATTCACTACCAACAGACAATCGGAACTTAAGCAGTCCAACTTTGCTCGTTAATAAATAAAGATATGAAAATAAAAGATATAATCTATAGGAAAAATAATAATACAAATTTCAGCGAGAGAATTAATGTGTGCCACACAGAGAGGGTTTCACAGCCGTTACGTTGGTTTAAACCTGTGCTGCTAATGTGTTCCAGAGCTGCGACTCTGCTGGAGAGCGAACCCCGAGGCGTTCACTGGATGCTCGTCGATAGATTTGTCAAGTTAATTAAAGCTGATCAGCGTTTGTTCGCTGTCCGGATCGATCTCGAGGCCTTTCTCTCGCTGCCCTGCTTCATTCTCAAACTGCAAGAGAAACGGCAGTCCACAGACCTTTTGAGGGGGATGTGCTGAAACTGAAAAAAGAGCACCCCCCAAGCCCTCCACAAAATCCTCCACCACCAAAGAAATGATCCACAATAATATTCTTAATAATATATATCAACACTAACAGCTTTCAAAAAGCAATTTAAAAACTCTTCTCCTCAGGGAAAACCTACTATTATTTTTTCCTCTTCTCTTTATTTTCTTCTTGCTATGGTTGAATGATCAGTTGATATAACTTCTACTACAAGCGACCTGAGATAGATTTTGACGGTGTAACAAATCGCATATTTTCTCTCCCCTAATCTAAGTCTCTTTGGACAAAAGCGTCTGCCAAATGCATACATGTAAAATGTAATATAGAAGGTCTCTTTAAAACTAATTACAACACTAGTCTGTGAGCCATGTGTTTGAAGATGTTTATGATCTCAACATCATAAACTTTAACCTACCATGCTGTGTGAGCATAGGCTATATAGTTTTCATATTATATAACAACAGCTTCTTTCCAAAAGCAGTTATCATTTTAAATTCAAATATACACAGATCCACCATCTGCACTACCTCGAATGTGAACTATATTTATAATTTTGTGATATATCCATATTTAGACAATATATTTCTATTTTTGCAATGTATATCTATATTTGTGCAATATAATTATAAACGTGCAATATATCCATTTTTCAGCAATATATTTATATTTCTGCAATCTACATCTATATTTGTGGAATATATTTATAAGCTTGCAATATATCCATATTTTAGAAATATATTTTATTTTTGCATAATTTTATATATTAGTACCAATTTTGCTTGAATTTGTGATAGAGTGAACTACTAAATATTTTTTTTTACTCTACTGATGCATTATCAAGCTTTATTGACATACTAATGTTTTTTTCATAAAGACAGTGCTGCACTTATTCAAACAACAAGATATTTTATCATTACACAACGATGTGTACCTGTATCTCCTTTGGATGTGCTGAAACGTTCAGTATGCAGGGGGGCGGAGCTGTGAAGTTTGGCGGTCATTTTGAGCGGTTGTTAGAGTGCTTTTTAATGCCTTTAACTGGTTAAATATTTGTTTTAAAGACAAAAAGGTTTACAAATAGCATTAATTTATATTTAGAAATCCTCCTTTAAAAGGTCTCTTAATCAGAAAAAGGGCATGTGCTCTGCAGAGATTGAGCCCCACCTGTGCACATGCCGGAAGAGAAACCTTTAAGTGTGTTGATTTAAAGAACAGGGCATCACCGTGGTGCAGTGGGTAGCACGATTGTCTCACAGCAAGAAGGTCGCTGGTTCTAGGCTCGGCTGGGTGGGTTGGCATTTCTGTGTGGAGTTTGCATGTTCTCCTCGTGATCGTGTGGGTTTACTCCGGGTGCTCCGGTTTCCCCCACAAGAACAAAGACATGTCATTTAAGTCAATTGAGTAAGAACGATTGTCCATAATGTTACAGTGTGAATGTTTCCCAGCATCTGCTGCGTAAAATTTATGCTGAAATAGTTAGTGGTTCATTCCCCGAAAAGGGAAAAAGCCAACAAGATAATCAATGGGTTTAAAGAAAAATGACACTGTTTTGCGGTCTAATCTGTGTTGTGTTTGTGGTTGATTTTTAGGTAAGCAGTGGAAGAATATTGTAGAATCTCGTTGTTTGATGTGATGTGATGTGGTGTGGAGGGAGGGTCGTTTCTGTGACTCTGCAAGATGTTGAGGCATCAGTAAGTGCTCATCTCTCAAGTCTCTCTCATGAGCCGAACTGACAGAGACGGACCGAACCCTTAATCAGTAACTGGTAAGAGCTGACATTTCACCAGTCTTCTATCGCTGCAACTCTGAGATGTTGCGTAGAATGTGGTGAACTCGTTCGGTTCAGAGAAGTCAAAGTGGTTGTGCTTGTGCTCTAAAACAAAGTGTGCTGTTAGTTGTTTTTTGGCCAAATCATCAAGGTGCACGGTTATTCATGTTTGTTTTTATTTTTTAACTGCGATACAGATTGTTTTAACCCAGTTCTGGGTTCAACAGGGCTATGCATATATTGGATTTAAATTTTTTATTTTTTACTGAACTGCTGTTTTATTTCCAACCCAATCACTGGGTTAAAGTTGCATTATCAACTACGTTTTATGTTTTTGTGTGTTCATATGTCAGATGCTAAGATATTTTATAACCCAATCTGTTGTTTCAGGATGCGTAGCATATTTTAGGTCTCTTGTCATGCCCTTTTTTATAGCATTTAGAATACATTTTTGCGCCCTCTATGCTAGCGCTGCACTGGTAATGACTTTCAAAATGCAATATTTGTTGTAAAAAATGTCTTTGAATCACCTCGTATTTTTGACACGAGAAAATGCTTCGGTCCCTCCCACAGACCGCCCCCTACAAACCAACGCTCTTATGTTAGTCTGAATTCAGCAAAAACACAAGATCTAGAAAACAGTGAGTGTGAGCCAGCTATCAGTCTAGCTGTGGCATTTTGTACAAGCTTTAACTTGTTTAAAATCTTGACTGGCAGGCCTTGAAACAGTGAGTTGCAGAAGTCGGGGGTTACAAAGGCATGGACTAGTGTTGCTGTAGCACTCTGTGTGAGAAATGGACAGAGATTATTCATTTTCCTGATATTGAATTAAGCTGTACATGTGGCAGAATTAATGTGTGACTCACATGTAAGTTATAGATGCTTTCGTATCGAAAAATTTCGTATTTCATTCTTGTATGTTAGGCATAGCTTAAGAAAAAACTACTAACTGCGTGGATCTCCAAATCAATGAACAAAAAAGTGACCGCTTTTAGAGCCAACCTTGTTTACAAGTTCTTTGGGGAACTGTTCTTTGTTAACAAATCAGTTTTAACTCACAATCAGTGCTGCTCACAAACAAAAGTGATCATTCCAGGTTTTATCTGATAAGAGACACAAAATCGAGCCATTTCTGACGAATAAACTCATTCTTTGGTTATCTACTTATGCGCTAATCAAACTTTAGGATCCAGACATCATGCTCCTAAATGTAAAATTTTTTTTAAAAATTATGTTTAGGGTTGCCAGAGTTTGAGAAAATGCTCCTAAATGTAAAAGAAAAAATGGTTATGGTTGCCAGCATTTGAGAAAATGCTCCTAAATGCAAAAAAAATAATAGAAAGCAATAATGAGCAAGTGAGATAGACTTTGACGGTAAAAAAATGATGGTTAGGGTTGCCAGAGTTTGAGAAAATGGTCCCAAATGTTATAAACATGTAAACAATGATGCTTAGGGTGGCCAGAGATTGAGAAAATGCTCCTAAATGTAAAAAAATGGTTATGGTTGCCAGAGTTTGAGAAAATGCTTCTAAATGCTAAAAAAAATGATGGTTAGGGTTGCCAGAGTTTGAGAAAATGCTCTTAAATATAACAAAATGATGGTTATGGTTGCCAGAGTTTGAGAAAATGCTCCTAAATGCAAAAAAATATATATAAACAATGATGGTAATGTTGTCAGAGTTCGAGAAAATGCTCCTAAATGCTAAAAACATGTTCAAATGATGGTTAAGATTGCCAGAGTTTGAGAAAATGCTCCTAAATGCAAAAAAATATTTTAAAAAATGATGGTTAGGGTTGTCAGAAGTTGAGATAATGCTTCTTAATGCAAAAAAATTATGTTTAGGGTTGCCAGAGTTCGAGAAAATGCTCCTAAATGCTAAAACAGGTAAAATTACTATTAAGGTTTCCAGAAAAAATGCTGATAACTTTTTGTATGGGTTTTTTGATGTGATGATATAGCTCTTAAATTTGTTTCTTAAAAGTTCTTAAATTTGACCTGATGAAACCTGTAGAAACCCTGAACATTCTGGAGAAGGTTTTTAAGCTGTTAATTTTCTGATGCAAACATACAGTTTCTAAGAGTATATTTCTTTCTCAACTTCTCCTTTTTAGAGTCAGACTCTATCCGCTCACAGCGTTCAGGTCTGACCCAGCGTTTCTGCGCTAGGTTTGTATCTGTGTTCAAGAAGCCGCAGAAGGTGGCTGATGGGCAGCGCTGGGCTCTGAAGTGACATCTCTCTGGTGTTTGTAAGCTTTTATCTCTGCCAGCGTCTCTCTGAGGAGTCGCTTCACACATGGATGTTTTCTTTAAAAGCTTAAAGCTCCCGACAGACGGCAGATGATGTTCGGTTACCTTCCCGTAGCCCCTGAGAGCAGGAGTATGTAAGAGTTTATTCCCTCGTGATCCTTGCATGTGCTAAAACACTCTGAGATCTGTCTGAGAGTGAGCACCGCTCACACCAAGAACTATAGAGCACCGCGTTCAGAGATACACTGGAATGAATAGAATTTGATCTTTTAATGCAGACTTGTGTCCCTTTTTAAATCAAACAAAAAACTAACATTTATTTTGCTATTTAAAAACAAACAAACAGCTCTTTGAGAGAATCCCTGTGCAAAAAGTCTCACTCTAACCAGAGAAGTGTTGTCTTGGTGTGTCTCTAATATCACGACTCGGTAATTCTAAGATGCTAGTATGGAATTTATTTTGTGCCACTAAAGCGAATGCAATTTTAGGTCAAAAAAACTAAAATGCATTGCTAAAACACGAAAAAAAACCTCATTGAAAACCAACATTTTCAACTAATAATCAGAAAAATGTACATTGTTTTTAAATTGAACTGCAATTTTTGTTGGTTTTACTTTCAGCCTCAGTTTCGTTACTCGTTATATAGCCTCAGTTTTCATTTGTGATTTTTATATTTCTGTTTCTCTTTTTGCAACAAATTTTCCGTGGCTTTCAGTGGTCTGCACTCATTGGCTGGTAATATTTTGATTGACCGCCTGTTGAATTGGATGTACATGTATTATCAGTTTTGTTTTGTTGTTGTTTTTTTTTTATAATTTTTTTTGCCTTTTTATGGTTTTAGTTGTTTTTCATTTTGAAAAGGAAACAAGTTCGAGATCCCAGTGAGTATTTGGAGCACATTTAGTATTTATTAGTTGAAAATGTTTGTTTTCAGTGAGGTTTATTTTTCATATTTTGGCAATGTTTTTTGTACATTTTAGCTGAAATTGTGTTTGTTTTATTGGCACAAAATTAATTCCATATGCTCACACCTAAGCTGAGTTGACTTTGGAGGCAAAGGATTTTCTTTCCTTGAACTCTTCTTTCCGTGTTTTTTTGCCTTTTGATTCAAGGCCGGACTTGTGTCCAAACTGACCGTTGTTGCATCTGCAGAAAAAAGAACATACACATAAATAAGGGGAATCTAGGTCAAATGACTCAAGTGAGTCGACAACTTCTATGAAGCGATTCAATGAACTACTTGAATAGAGCAACTCAGATGAGTCACATATAAAACATATTAAAAGTGTTAATTGGATAATTTTTTAGCCAATTTGACACAGGATGGCAAGAATTATGAGACTTTACGAAAGACCTCAAGGTGTAAGTGGAAAAAATATATATTTTTAGACACTTTGAAGACATAAAAAAAAATAGTCCATTAACATGTTTTATTCACCATTAGTGTTTTCGAGAGTAGTAGCAGAGTAAATTTGAGACAACAGATTACTTTTTTGAAAAACCTCAAAATAACCATTTCACCTTCAAATCTGGTTTCAATGACAAATTTTACTCAATTTGAAGGTAAATAAAACTCTAGTTTCAAATAAATAGTCCACCATTTTTACTGCACAGATGTTTTTTAACTACATTTTTAAAAATCTTTGCAGAGAAATAATTTGAAGGACCCACTTTCCATCTTTGGAGGTTAAAAGATTAAAACTTTATTTTCTGATAGCGTGTCCTAAAAAAACACAAGATAGGGTAGCAGATTTGAGAGAATTTTTGTCTATAGATTACTTTTATTAATTAGTAAAAAAAAAAAACTTTCACAAAAAAACTTTGGGTTGCAGGTGGCTCCGCCCCTGGCAGCCGAGATCTCCAGGCTGGACGCGTGGTTTGTAGGGTCGCACGGGGATGATACCCTGCAGCCCCCTCCTATCCCGTTCTTCCCGGAAGTTTATCGGGAACTGACCCAAACTTGGCAGGCACCTCTGAAAGCGAGGTTGATCAGTCTACCCTCTCTCCCGCCCCTTGGGCTTATGCTGCAGCGGGTCAAGCTGCCGCTGCCCTGCATGCCATGGCTGCCTTTCAGGTGTTCCAAGCCAAGGCTCTGAAAGATATGCAGGAGGGGAGTTGTGGCCCAGGTCTTACAGAGGATCTGAGGACGGCTACCGACTTTGCGCTCAAGGCGACAAAAGTTCCAGCTAGCTCACTCGGCCACACAATGTCTACGTTAGTAGTCCACAGCTGCCATCTCTGAATAGACCCAGTCTGACATGCTCTCTCGAGACCGGAGGTGTTTCCTCAACGCACCTGTGGTCCCAGATGGCTTCTTCGGCGTCGCTGTAGATGACCTTACATCGCGGGTCTCTACGATCAGGAAGCAGGCGGAAGGTCTGGGAGAATTAATGACGCCTCGTAGGAAGAGACGTGACAGGTCCCCTTCTAATTCGGCACCCCCCTCCTCAGAAAACCTCCTCAGTCCTCCCCTGATCGTCAGGCCCCATGTCAAAGACGTCGACCAAAAGCGGCTACGAGTCGTCGACAGAGGAGCAGTCTTGGGCAGGGGCCCCCCCAACATCATCAGGGGAAGAGGGTCCATCGGAAGCGGCCCTAGAACAGGCCACCGAGGGAGTTCAGCTGCTGCGTGGGCCTCGCCACCAGCCCGCCCCCCCTTGGAGGAAGGGGGTGCCACCACCATCAAGCAGTGGACCCACAGGTCAGATCTCAGTTTTTCATTAAATATGCGAAAATTGAACTCCCTGGGTTATGTGCGCAGCTAGGAGGCTTACGTTGCAGATCCGAATGCAGTTCTCATCTCAGAGGCACATTCAAGGGCGTGGCGTTTGATGCAGTGCAGTCCGGATGGTTCTCAGCTTCCATGTCAGAGTCAGTCTCGAATGGGACCTCCTCGACTAGAACTGAATGCTGCTCCGAGGTCGAGCCTGGACCCCCAGGTAGGTCTCCACCTAGGCTCCCTTCGGACCCCACCGCTAAGTCCGCTAGTTCGCGGCCCCGCTATGGAAACTATCGGCGAAGTGCATATGACGCCATTAGTGGAGTTTCAGGAAGCCTGGTGGGAGCTTCCCAATATTTCTCCTTGGCTCGTACGCACTATCTGGCACGGCTATAGACTGCAGTTTGCTGCCAAGCCGCCCAGGTTCAACAGGGTTCTAATGACCTCTGTCTCAGCCACAGAGGCCCTGATCCTGCACGAGGAGATCGATTGCCTTCTACCCAAAGATGCAATCGAGCCGGTCCCTCCTGCTGACAGAGAAAGATGGTTTTACAGGCCATACTTTCTAGTTTCTAAGCGCACAGTTGGGTTGCGTCCAATCCTCGACCTGCGTCGTCTGAACGCTCATCTCCTGAGACTTCCGTTCAGGATGATATCCCTCAGTTGCACGGTCCACTCAGTCCATCCAGGGGATTGGTTCGCCACAATAAATCTGAAGGATGTGTATTTTCACGTGAGTATACTCCCTCGGCACAGACCCTTTCTTCGATTTGACCTCGAAGGTCGAGTGTATCAGTACTGCGTCCTCCCTTTCGGCTTGTCTCTGTCCCCTCGCATCTTCACAAAGATGATCGAGGCGGCTTTAGTACCGTTAATACGGGAAAGGGTTCGAATCCTGGCTTTCTTGGATGACTGGCTGATACTGGCCCAGACGCAGTCCCAGTTGATTCGCCACAGAGACAGGGTCTTATGCCACCTCAGCCGTCTGGGGCTTCAGATCAACTTAGAAAAGAGCTGTCTAACCCCTGGCCAGAGCATATCTTTTCTGGGTATGGAGCTAAACTCGTTGAACATGGGAGCATGCCTCTCTCTAGAGCGTGCCCTGAGTCTGCTGAAGACAGCACGCAGAGTCTGCACAAGATTAGTTGTCTCTCTGATGAACTTCCAGAGGCTCCTGGGGCATATGGCTTCCGCAGCAGCAGTTATTCCACTCGGTTTATTACATATGAGACCACTCCAGCTTTGGCTCAAGTTCCAAGGTCCGTCGCGAGCATGGCGCCCAGGGAAACTGAAGATGAACGTGACACCTCGTTGCTGCCTCCACCTGCGTCTTTGGAAAGATGTTTGGTTCCTCCATGCCAGTGTCCCCCTGGGAGGACCTGCCAGGCACGTAGTAGTAACCACCAATGCTTCAAGGACTGGGTGGGATGCTGTATGCCGGAAGCACAAAGTCTCAGGGTTTTGGACCGAGAAACATGCTTCCTGGAGCATAAATTGCCTAGAGCAATGTGCAGTGTTCCTAGCAGTGAAGCACTTCAGGAAAATTCTGCTGGGATGTCACGTGTTGGTCAGGACGGAC
The DNA here is from genome assembly GCA_900490495.1 of Danionella dracula. Taxonomy (NCBI): domain Eukaryota; kingdom Metazoa; phylum Chordata; class Actinopteri; order Cypriniformes; family Danionidae; genus Danionella; species Danionella dracula. The sequence continues at coordinate 654,299 of UELW01000400.1, read as the reverse complement.
AACACGGCTGCTGTGGCGTATGTCTATCGACAAGGAGGGATACGCTCACCCTGTTTGTCGGCTCTTGCCCTCAGACTGCTCTTCTGGAGTCAGGATTGGGGTTTGTCCCTAGTTGCAGTCCATATTCCCGGCAGGTTGAATCAGACAGTGGATGACCTGTCTCAGGAGAATGGCGACTCCATCCCCTGGCAGTCCAGCAGATCTGGGAACGCTTTGGTATAGCGGAGGTAGAGCTGTTCGCCGCCCCAGAGAATGCTCAGCGCCGGCTGTTCTACACTCTGTCCCAGGCTCCTCTCGGGATAGATGGGCTGGCCCAGGAAGAAACACCTATATGCGTTTCCCCCGGTGAGCAACCCTCTTGTGTAAGATCAGGGAGGACGAGGCAGAGGTCCTAGTGGTGGCACCTTATTGGCCCAACCGACCTTGGTTCGTAGAACTCTGCTCCCTCGTGACAGTCCCTCCCTGGCCAGTTCCTCTGGGGCCAGACCTTCTGACCCAGGGATGTGGGCACAAGCACCTGCGTCCACAACTCTGGAATCTCCACGTCTGGCTCATCATGCCGAGGGAGGGCCCCCGGGTAATGCCACAGTCTGTGGTTCAAAGTCTGTGTCTTGCCAGAGCTCCCTCTACTAGGGCCTGTTATACCGGCAAGTGGGGTCGGTTTGTCGACTGGTGTCACTCTCGCCAAGTAGACCCGAGTAGGTGCCACGTTGAACTCGTGCTAACCTTCCAGCAAGAGGGTCTGGATCGAGGACTGTCTCCGTCCAGCCTGAAGGTTTACATCGCTGCGATTTCTGCCTATCACCTTCCGGTTGAAGGCAACACGTTGGGACGACACGAGTTCTGCAAGGCTGCGGGTTGGTCGACAACCTACACCTTCGCCAGGTACTATAACCTGAGCGTTGAATCCGTCTCTTCAGCTGTGGTGGTAGCATTGTCTGAGATGTACGAAGGGGTGTCCAGCTTGTGTTGCGCCATTCTTAGTGATACGTGCACTATTTTGGCCCCTGGAGATATCCTCCAGCTTTTTCTGGAGATATCCTCCAGCTCCTCTCGTCCCAACAGGTGTAGTTGAGTAAGCGAAGTTTTTCTACATCCTGTCAACATGTGTGCCCTCTATGAGGGACTAGCGGCTGAGTCTTTTATAACTCTGGGCACGGGAGGGTCGAGCAGTTCCCCGAAAGGCTAACTCTCGAAAACTATTGCTCTAGCTAGCTCCGTCTATGGTATCTTCCCTCTGAAAGATCTTTCTCCAGTGGTTCGAGGCGCATTTCCGTAGGTCCCTCAAAACAACCTTGCTTGTATTAAACTGCCGGAAGTTCTAAGTCCAGCCTTCGAGGTGGCGAGAACGGCCTCAGCGCGTCTCCCTTCTGCTCTAGGATTGATGCTCCCTCCTCCATTATGAGTCTGTATGAGAGAGAATTGCCGATTGCCCATCAAAAATTAAGTCCATGCTTAAGGTCAGGGCGGAGGAGGGCTTGCTTGGTGCTGGACTACTGATGTGCCCAGAATAGGGAACGGAGAATTATGTCCCCCAGCTCCAGGGGAACGGGGGAAAGTAACCATTAAGTTTCCAGTCCTTAAAAACTAAGGGTTGTTGGCACATATGCATGGTGCAAACCTGCACTCGGTGACGGGGTTCAAGTGTGGTCTAATACCGTAATCTCTCTCTCTGTCTCCTCAACACTGTTCTCTATATGAAAACCCATAACAAAAACATAGAATATCTTTAAAAAATCATTCATTGTGAGGTCATGAAAGCGGCTGATTAAACAACGATTAATAGAGACACGTGATTCCAACATAAATTTAAACTGTTCTTCAGTTGTTTGATTAATTTAAAGATTTAAAGCTTAAATCTCCCTAAAATCATTCAAAGCTGTTTACATGGAAGCTGAGGTGCTCACCACCTGAATCAATAGAGAACGAATGCAAAAGCAAGTCCATGAGACACAGAGCCGCCGGTGGCTCTTGAGTGAGCATCAATCCCTCTAAAATGTTCAGCAAAAACAAAGATCAGAGAGATTTGATTGGTTTGGTTAGAGTCCGTGCTGCTGAAAGGATGTGCAGGAGGAGTCTCTGAGGGTCGGCTAAACGAGACTGAGGAAGTGTTTGTGCATTACTGCAGCACTCCAGCTGTTTTATCACAGAGCCGAGTCTTTATCACTAGAGCTGAGTCAGAAGCCTCACCAGTCGTTCAATCAATCAATCAATCAATCAATTAATCAATCAATTTTTATATAGCGCTTTTTTAGAAGTTGCTTTCAAAGTAGCTTGTGTGAATAAGTAGGAGTTCCATGTTTGAGGTACCTGTAGGTCTCGCTGACTGAGGCAGGTGCTAATCACCTCCCCAGCATAAAGAATATACAAAACCATCGACGAACAGTTCGCCGGACAGCACCTGAAAAAACAACAACAAAAAAACAAACAACGACAAAATAGAAACTAACAAACAAAAAACAATGGTTAGAAAAATATAACACAGACAACAAACAGGTGATCAGCTTCAGCTGCAGGATGAGAGATTAATGATGAGTATAGGTTAGAGAGGCACATTGAACCATATTGTTTTTTCAACAGTTGTATGTTCATAGCACTCAAACACAATATTCGTATGGACAAATTCCAGGAGCTACAGATATGTTTTTAATTTAGTTTTGAACTCTCTGAGCTTAGCTGAGCTCTGGACAACATCCGGGAGTTTGTTCCAGAGCTTCGGGGCTCTATATGAGAACGCTCTTTTTCTTAGGTTAGTGGATTTACTAACCTTCTGAATAATCAATAGTCCTGCTTCTTGTAATCGAAGAGAGCAAGCTGGAATATATCGTGAGAGGAGACTGCTCAGGTAGGCTGGAGCCAAGCCATTCAGTGCCTTAAAGGCAAAAGGCAGTATTTTATAGTCCAGGGGTGTCCAACATCGGCCCTGGAGAGCCGGAGCCCTGCACATATTAGTTGCAACCCTGCTGTAGTATGCATACTACTCCACTTCAGCCAATCAGAGGACCATAATTAGTGCACAGGTGTTTCATGATGGTTGAACCAAAAATGTGCAGGGCTTCGGCTCTCCAGGACCGACGTTGGACACCCCTGTTATAGTCAATGCAATATTTTATAGGAAGTCAATGAAGAGAGCACAGAACCGGTGTAATGTGATCATATTTATTTGTTCTTGTGAGAACTCTAGCTGCTGCGCTCTGAACTGTAATTTATGTAGCGCATCGTCTGAGCAGCCGGCTAACAGAGTGTTACAATAATTAATTCTGGAGGTCATGAAAGCATGCACTAATGTTCTACAATAGACAGGATGTTCCGTACTTGTTCCGTAAGAAGGCAGTCTTAGTAACATTAGAGATGGTTCTCAAACGTCAGTTCCCTCTCTATAATAACGCCAAGATTCTTAACTGTAGTGGAGACATTAACAGTGTGTCCCCCCAGTTCCATATTTAAAACTGATCGATTCTGTAATTGCTTTTTAGAACCAAAGGAAATTTTCATTCATCCAATCTTTGATATCAGTGACAAATTCTTAGATCGTATTTTGCTTTGAAATGTCGTTTTTTGCTGAGATATAGAGCTGGGTGTCGCCTGCATAGCAATGGAAACTAACCCCATTTCTTCTAATAATTTTGCCAAGGGGGAACATGTATATTGAGAATAGGATGGGTCCCAAAACGGATCTTTGAGGAACTCCATCCTCTACTGCTATTGTGTCTGATGAGTCTCCATTTACATGAACAAACTGACTCCGGTCAGTGAGGTAAGAGTTAAATCATCTTAGAACCTGCCCCTGGATGACTGCATCGTTCTCTAGTCTCTCGAGGAGAATCCTGTCGAGTCGAGTTCAGAATAAGAATAATAACAACTGCAAGCAGCGACTTAGAGTTCGTAGCTCATGCTTTAATTAAAAACCAGATTTGACATCTCGTGGGGTTTCATTTCAATATTTAAAAAGTCCAGAACTCCATGAAAGCCTTTATTACCAATAAGTTACAACTCAATCGGAAGTCTATTTTGGTCACAATTGATAAGCCCATAATCGATTTTCATGTGCAGTCATGCGTCGTCTCTCTCTTTCTCTTTTTTAAGCTACAATAAACTCCAGTCGTTTTCCATAAGAGAGAGAGATGGGAGGGTGAGTGGGGATAGAGTGAGGAAGAGGGGGAGAGAGAGGGATTAAACAAAGGAAGAGGTAAGAGGAAGAGGGGAGACTGGAAAAAGAGGGAGTGGAAGGGAGACTGAGAAGAGAGAAATTATGGGGAAAGAAAAAGAGAGATGGGGAGGAGAGAGGGGGAAGAAAGAACGGGAAAGAGGTGGGAAGAAAGAGGATGAGGAGAGAAAAAGAGCAGTAAAGGGAGGGGGAGAAAGAGAAGAACAAAAAAAAGAGAAAGAAGAGGGAAGACAAAGAGGAGAAAAGAGAAAGAGAGGAGGGGAACAAAGGAGGAAAGAGAGACAGAGATCATAGGTTAGATGAAAGAGGAGTGTCTACAGAGTTGAGAGAGAAGGGAGAAGAGGGGAGAAAGAAAAACAGAGAGAGTGGAGACTGAGAGAAAAGGATGGGGAAAAGGATAGAGAGAGTGGCAAGGGGAGAGAGTAAGAGGAGTAAGGGGGGAGAAAGAGAAGATACAAAAAGAGAGAGGGTGAGAGGAGGGAAGACAGAGAAAAGAGAGAGAGAGAAGGGGGAGAGGAAGAGAAGGAAAAAGAAAGAGATCATGGGTTATGATGAAAGAGGAATTGAGAGTTTAGAGAGAGGGGAAAGAGAGGAGAAAGAAATATACATAGAGAGAGGAGAGAGAGAGTGTGGAGGGAAGAGAAAGGAAGGTGAGGGGAGACTGAGAGAAAAGCGTGAAAGGATGGAAGAAAGAAAGAGAGAGGATGAGGAAGAGTAAAGGGAGGGAGTGAAGAGAGAGAGAGAAAAGGAGGAAAGAGAGAGAGAGTTATGATAGGTTAGATGAAGGAGGAGTGAAGACAGAGTTGAGGGAGGGGGGAAAGAGGGGATAAAGAAAAATAGAGAGAAATTATGGGAGAACGATAGAGATGGGGAAAGAGAGAAGTGGTAAGACAGGGAAAAGAGAGTATGGGGAGAAAGAGGAAGAGGAGGGAATAGAAAAAGAGAGGGGGAGAACGGAGAGAAAAAGAGAGAGAAGGGGAAAGAGGAAGAGGAGGAAAGAGATAGAGTCAGATGATGGGTTAGATGAAAGAGAAGTGAAGACAGAGTAGAGAGAGGGGGAAAGAGGAGATAAATAAAAATAGAGAGAGAGTGGAGGGAAAAGAGAAAAGGGGAGGGAACACTGAGAGAAAAGATAGAAAGTGTGGGAGAAAGAGAGGGGGAAAAAGAAGAGGAGGGCAGAAAAAGATAGGGGGTGAAGAGAGAGATGAGAGTAAATTTAACATGAATTAGTTCAGATGTTTGTTAAAGAAATGCAGCTTGTAGAGCGGTGTTATACGACTGGAGAAACTCTACCAGTGCGCAGCTGAGAAATGTTTCTTTTGGGGCGATCAGGGGTCTAGCGTGTGGACAGAGCTCATCAGTCCCAACGAACACATCATGAGCAACTGCGTCTGACATTAGTGTATGGGAAATCAATTGTGTGTGTGCGTGTGTGTGCGTGTGTGTGTGTCTGTGCGTGAGCGCCCATGTGTGTGCACTTACAGCTCTTTTTGGATCAGTGTGTGTGAGCGCTCATGCAGACAGTAGCTCCACCTCAGAGCTGGATTAGAACACAGCTCGACTCGCTCCATCTCTCTTAAAACCTCTCATAAATACAGCACACACACGCACACACACACACACTCCGGCTGCGCTCATGTCCCTCCATCCCAGTGCACACGCCACAGGCTCCGAGAAACAGTGCTGCAGGTAAAAACACGATCTACTTTATTTCTGCATGGATATTATTAAACCGATTCTCTGTTTTTGATGCGCTTCAGCTGTTTATGGAGTCTTCGAGTTTATCGATGATCTTAATTGATCGGTGTTAATGACACTTCAATTCACGTTTGAATAGACAGAGATTTTCTAAACATTATCAGTTATGTACCCACGTGATCCTGTTTGGACAGAAGTGCACAGAAAACTTTTATTTCGATCTATCGTTGTGTTGTGCTCTCATGTTTCTGTGTTTGATTGGTTCTGCTGAAGGTTCTACGACTGTTTAGCGCTTCATTTCTTAGAAGCGGTGCTGTTTCTCCTGAGTGCAAAAAAAGACATTTTAATTACAACATTTACCAAGATTTAAGGCGGTTCATTTTAATTTAAAATAATTTGTCAATCAAAGCATTTCATTCACCATTAACATGTTCTAGAGTATCAGCAGAACAGATTTGAGACGGTTTTATTCTATAGATGTTTTGAAATAAACAAATAAAAATTCATCTCTTTGTGAAGAACTTTGAAGCAGATTAATATTGTATTCAGAGTTTTAACTCTATTGATTTATTTTTAATAATTTTTTTTAGTTAACCGTTTCACCTCTGTAATAAACTACATCTAAAGACAAATTCTCCCAACTTTGAAGCTGATAAAAATTTTATTTTCATTCCTGTAGACCAAAATATTTTATTCATCATTAGCATGTGTTAGAACATTAGGAGAGCAGATTTGAGACTATTTTACTCTATTGATTATTTTTAATTATTATTTTTTAAACCTATAAGCAAAATTTTCCAATTTTGAAGGTCATTTAAATCTTATTTTTATTTATTCAGTCAGTTTATTCATTTTTCTAAATCATTAGTATGTTCTAGAGTAGCATCACAAATAATCTGAGACATAAATACTCTGTAGATGTTTTTAAATAAATTTGTAAAAATAATTCTAAGTCCGTTTTACCTCTGTGTGAAGAACTTTGAAGCCGATTAAAATTTAATTTTAATTTATATAGTCCACCAAAACATTTTATTCGCCAGTAAAATGTTTTATGGCCTGTCCACACTGATACATTTTTGTTTGAAAACGTATCTTTTTTTTTTTCCGTCCACAAATTGTGGTAGTGTTATCAGGCAACGGAAACACATCTCCAGAGTGGATCATATATAAGAAACCATTTCGATTGTAGCGTGGACAGTGAAAACATAGGAATTCAAAAAAGGTGACAATTTTGTTCAGCCAAGATGGAGGACGCTGTACAGGGAAGCAGGGAAAAATCATTGACTATATATAACATGAACAGAATCTTCGTGACGTCCGGCAAAGGGTTCTGGTAAAGTCAAATGAAGCTCAAATTGGGCGGAGGCAGTGCTAGGAAACGGGTTCTCATAGGTGGGACATGGACCTAGTGAAGGTGTCTGATTGGCTGAAGGTTTAGATTTTTTATCTTAAACACACAAATATAAAATAATTCACCCTGCTCGGAGTGTTCATGAAGGTTAAAACTAGCTTTCTGAATCAACAAACCTAATGGAGCCACAGGTGGAAATATGTTTTTTTTAGCCCCAAAGTTGGCCAGTTTTAAAATGGGAGTGAATGAGAGCCTGCTCTGTTTTGGAGTCAGCCTCAAGCGGCAGCTTGGGGAACTGCCGTTCAGTCACTTCCTGTCACGCTTCAAGAAGGAAAGGAGGTTGCCCGTTGGAAAAAATACATACCAGTCAAAAATGCCTACTTCTTCTTTTGCTTCTTTTTTAGCGTAGTGACGGTTGGCAATAGTGTGGACGTGGATGGTTTTCAAGAGAAAACTAGTGTCTAGACTAGTGTCTGGACTAGTGTAGACGAGTATCAGGAGAGCAGATTTGAGACTATTTTACACTTTAGATTATTTTTGATGAATTTTTGAAAAACCTACAAGTAGCTGTTTCACCTCTGTGCATGAAAACTGAATGTAATGACACATTTTTCCTACATTGAAGCCGGTTAAAATTATATTTAAAATTTTTTAGGCCACCAAACTTTTTATTCATCATTAGCATGTTCTAGAGTAGCAACAGAGGTAATTTGAGACATTTTTACGGTTTAGATATGTGCTTCAGCTATTCATGGATTGTAGTTTATCGGTGCATTTATTGAATCTAATTGCACTTCTGTTATCGTTTCATTAGATGTTTATAAATGTTACATTAAACTTACCGAAGTGAAATGATAGAAGGAGAAAGGGGGAAGGAGAGAGAGAGAGAAGGATAGAGAGAGTGTTAAAGGAGAGAGAGGAGGAATATAGAGAGATAAGGGAAGATAGAGAAAGAGAGTGTGGAAGGAGGAAAGATGAATGGAAGGAGAGAGCGAGCGAGAGAGGAGGAAGAAGGAGAGAGGGGATAGAGAGAGAGGAAAGATGGAGAAAGAGGGGGTACAGACAGACAGACAGACGAAGAGAGAGAGAATGGGGGAAAATAGGGAACAGAGCAAAAGAAGGATGGAGGGAGAGTGGGGGAGAGAGAGAGAGAGAGAGAGAGAGAGAGAGAGAGAGAGAGAGAGATAAGGACCATGATCTGAAGTCACCAGCTAAGTTTGTCCCCTAGTGGTCAAGATAAGTGGAAATTGGACACTTTGCTTATAATCCTAACTTTTTTCCTGTAATTATAAGTTTGTCTAAGTAATTATAAGAACCTCACGCTGAGATCAAATCAAGTCTTTTTTCTCAATCTGCTGACAGACACGGCACCCACAAAGTGTCTCTTTCTGGCGGTTCAAGGATTCAAGGATTATACAACAGTATAAATAAGAGCGGTCAGAGATATATATTGAGGTATAGAGATTATATTACATATTTGTACATTGCACTTATGGGACTATATATTATATTGCAACATAAAGTATATTTATTGCACCATGAGAACAAAAATATACAGAGACTTAAATGTATTCCACTTGTATGCTGTGTATTGCACTTGGGGAAAGTATAAGATACGTTGCCAATAAAAAAAATTGTCCTTTTTAGCAGCCTTGTGTATGAGGGGAGAGGACCAACAGAGCACAGCTAGAGTTCAGCAGTCTGACTGCCTCAGGGTAGAAGCTGTTTTTGAGCTTGATGGTGTTACTCTGAAGGCTCCTCAGCCTTCTGCCTTAAGAAAGGGGTTGGAATAGTTGCTGGGTGTGTGGAGTCCTTAATGATGCGGAGAGCTCTTCCTCTGCACCGTGTCATGCACAGTTCGGTGATAGAGGGGAGCCTGCCTCCCACTGTCCTCTGTGCAGCCTAGATTACCCTCTGCAGGGCTTTCCTCTCAGCTGCAGTTTTATTCCTGTGCCACACTGTGATGTAGGAGCTGATCAATCAATCAATCAATCAATCAGTTTTTATATAGTGCTTCTTTAGCAATTGCTTTCAAAGCAGCTTCACAAAGTCCCCGTGAGGATCAGGCAGAGCAGACAGGAGTTCCCTCTGAGAGGGGACTCCCGCTGACTGAGGCAGGCGCTAATCACCTCCCCAGCACAAAGAACATACAAACTAAAAATCCATCGATGAACGGTTTGCCGGACAGGACCTGAAAAAATGGAGAAAACGGTTAGTAAACTGTAACATAGACAACAAACAAGTGATCAGCATCAGCTGCAGGAGGAGAGATAAAGGTTAGAGAGGAACATTGAACCACATTGTTTTTTTTTTTCAAACAGTTTGTAGTCTGTTTCAAAACTGATGATAGTCTCTACCGCTCCTCAATAGAAACTTTTCAGTACCAGGCTCCCGAGCCCAGCTCATTTTAGTTTCCTATGGAAGTAGAGGTGCTGGTGGGCCTTTTTGATCAGTCCCGAGGTGTTGACACTCTAAGTTAAGTCCTGAGCTATGTGAACGCTCAGGTACTTGAAGCTGGGAACCGCTTCCACAGGAGCTCCAGTAATGTGTAGGGGGAGAGGGGTTTGTTTGTCCTTCCTGAAGTCCACCACCATCTCTTTCCTCCTTTTTACATTGATGGAGAGGTTGTTTTATCTACACCACTGTACCAGCTGTTCTACCTCTTCTCTGTAATAGGATTCATCGTTGTCAGCGACGCATCCCACGATGCATCCCTTAAAACCGCAGTGGTAAAGTCACTAAACTTAAAAAAAGACAAACTTAGACAATACTGTACTGAGCAACTACAGGCCAATCTCATATCTCCCTTTTATTAGTAAAATTATGGAAAAGATTGTGGCAAAACAACTGATAGAATTCCTGACTCAAAATGAATACATGGATTGTTATCAGTCAGGTTTCAGAGCTCATAACAGCTTTACTGAAGATAGTCAATGACATCTGGTTAAACACTGATTCAGGAAAAGTGACTGTCCTGGTTCTACTCGATCTGAGCGCTGCCTTCGACACAGTTGATCACAAAATTCTTCTTGATAGACTAGAAAACTATGTTGGTCTTTCAGGAACTGTGGTAAAATGGTTCAGATCATACTTAGAAGGAAGAGGCTTCTATGTAAACATATGTGATTACATGTCGAAGTGGACTGCCGTGTCGTGTGGAGTCCCTCAAGGTTCAATCCTTTCTCCTTTACTATTTAACCTGTACATGCTTCCACTGGGCCAAATTATGAGAAGGAACTAGATATCATACCATAGTTATGCTGATGATACACAAATGTGTCTAGCTATCTCCCCAAATGACTACAACCCCATAAACTCTCTCTGCCAATGTCTTGATGAGATTAAAAACTGGATGGAAGACAACTTTCTTCAATTAAACAAGGAAAAAACTGAAGTCATTGCATTCAGAAGCAAAAGTGAGGTTGTTAAGGCTAACTCATATCTCAATGCCAAGGGCCTAACAACTACAAATCAGGTCAGGAATATCGGGGTGATTCTGGACACTGATCTTAGTCTAAATAGCCACATAAAATCAATGACAAAATCCGCTTATTACCATCTTAGAAACATTGCAAGAATCAGATCCCAAAAACACCATTAAACAGCTCCAGCTCATTCAGAATGCAGCGGCTGGAATTCTAATCGAAACTAGAAAGTCAGAACACATTTCTCCAGTTCTTAAGTCTCTACACTGGCTGCCGGTCTCCTTCAGAATAGATTTTAAAGTTCTGCTGCTCGTATATAAGTCCAAACATAACATAGCAACTAAATACCGAACAGACATGCTCAGTAAATACACATCAAACAGAGAGCTGATATCCCTCAGATCAAATAATTTAAATCTCCCCCGGGTAAATTCCAAACAGAGAAAATACTCCTTTAGTTCCCCTGCGGCCCACAGATGAACCAGCTTCCAGAGGAGATCAAGGGTGCCAACACTTTAGTCACGTTTAAATCCAGGCTAAAGACTCACCTGTTTAGTTGCGCTTTTGTCGACTGAGCATCAACGTCCAACAACTATTTTATCTCTGCACATCACATCTTAATCTTTGTTTTAATTGATGTTTTAAATTTCAGTGTTTTTAATCAGTTTGATTTTATATTACTTTTTTATTCTTGGTTTTAATAAATGTACTTTCTTTTTACTCTTTATTTCCAATGTAAAGCACTTTGAATTACCCTGTATACGAAATGTGCTATACAAATAAACTTGCCTTGCCTTGCCTTACTGTTGTGTCGTCTGAGAACTTGACTATATGGCACTTGGAGTGTCAGTGCTGGAAGGGATGGAGGAGGAGATGGTGTTGTGGACCTGACAGTTTGAGATTAGTCCAGGACCCAGTTCCCCACAGTGTGGGGCTTAGGCCAACAGAGGGAATCTTTACGACTAATGTCTGTGGGTAGATGGTGTTAAACCGGGAGGAGAAGTCCAGGAAAAGCAGGCGGGGGTAGGGTTTCTTGTTCTTCAAAGGTGTGACTGTTGTGTGGACCACTGAGGAGATGGCGTCATCTGCAGATGGCGTTCGTCCCCGCGTCACTGCCTGCGCTTATCTTTATGTTTCTTTCTGATGTTTTATTCGTATAATGCACTTTTGTTGAAACACATTTCCTCACTCACTCACTACTCCAACAAAGAGCCAATCAGAACCAAGAGTCCACCTTCTGTTTGTTTTTAATCTGTTTTAATTTTCATGTTTAACATCTCAAACTCCCGCAACTGCTGAAGGTCTTGATCACATTATTATGAATGTATTAAGCCTATAATCCTCTTACGGCACCTCCACAGATGCGCCTGACCTCACTAAAAGGACATTTAATCACTCTCTCATAATTGCTTCTTTTAATCGAACAAGCTCATTGTCTGCTCTCGTTTTCAATCGTTTTTATTCGATGTCTGCTGTGTGGTGCGTTTTGTAATTTTATTGATGGCGAGCGAGTCGTAGCTTAATATTCACATCTTCTCCGTTTTCATAAATAGCTCTTTGGTGTCTGTGTGGCGCTGAGCTGATGCCCTGACGGGGGCGTGTCCACCAATCACAGCTTACCGTCTGCTACACACTGTAAAAAACTAACACTGAGTGCAGCCATCGTTCTTCTGTTCATGGAATTCCTTTTCCTTTAGGATCTAAACCGAGTGTTTCTGAATGTTCATGCGGTCATCTCTCTTTCAACACATTTTTCATACAGTCGTCAACGTTCCTTTTATGGTTTATTTATTTATGCACTGAGCGTTCAGTGTTGTGCTAGACCCAGATTTGGTCCACACTACTACTTTGCTCATCTCAAAATCCAAACAAATGACTCCCAACAAAATCTTTAGTGGCACAATAAAACAATTCCACCTCTCTCTCCAGCTTACTGGTCCCTCTCTTTCACCTCTCTCTCTCTCGTCTCTCGCCCCTCTCCTCTCTCTCTCTCTCTCCTCTATCTCTTTATCTGTCTCTCCTTTCTCTTTTTTCTTCCCCTTCTCTCCTTTCTCTTTCTCTCTCCACCCCTCACTGTATCTCTCTCTCCTTTCCTCATGCACTTTATTACTCTCTCTCTTGCTCTCTCTCTTACACTTTAGCTCCTCTCTTTCTATCGCTCTCCCTCTCCATTCCTCTCTCTCCCTCTCCTTTCTCTTCCTCTCAACTTTAACTCTTTATACCCTCTCCATTCTCTCTCTTCTCTCCTTTCTTTTCATCTCAACTCTCTCTTTCCCTCTCTCTCATTTCTCCCTCTCCTTTCTCTTCGTCTCTCCATTCTCTCTCACCTCTCTTCTCTTTTTGTCTCAACTCTCTCTCTCTCTCTTCCCTCTCTCTCGTTTCTCCCTTCTGTCCTTTTCTCTTCCCTTCTCTCTCGTTTCTCCCTCCCCTCTCTCCCCCTCTTTTCTCTTCCTCTCAACTATATCTCTTCCCCTCTCCATTCTCTCTCCTCTCTGTTTTCCCCTGCTTTCTCTCTCTATTCTTAACTCTCTCCTCATACACGTTCTCTCTTTCTATCTCTTTTCCTCTCAACTCTCTCTTTCTTCCTCTCTCGCTCTCTCCTCTCAATAAGGTCAAATAATAAAGGATATCAGCTCGGTCAGACCGAGACCATGACTTGCCCACATCTCAACTTTGAGCTTTATTGGTTTGCTGGATTCCCAGTTCATGACTCCTTTAAAGCAAATCAACTACAGACCTGAGTTTTCTCCAAAATTAAAATATCACCTTAAAATATCTTTAAATTAAAAAAAGTTACTAACGCTAACACTTTCCGGTGCATCTTTTTGTTGTACCTTATTCAAACATGGTTTTTCTTGATTAAACTTTCTTTTGTGGCTGGAGAAAAGTATTGTGATACTTTATTTATTGACTGACGTAGCATACACACAAAAATACAAAATAAAACAAAATAAAACTTTTCCGACAGAAACTATTATGTGAGATCTTCTCCCTTTACGAGTATACGTAGCATATTAGTCTCTTTGTTCAGCGGAGCTAAAGGGCATTGGTTCAGGAAGCTCCAGAGACAAACACAGTGTTCTCACCGCTGCTCTGAAGCCTCAGGCATCACATGCGCTGCTCTTGGACTCCTGAGAGAGGAACAAACTCAGCAGGAGAAAGTAACCCAGTCCAAACCTGAGCCTCTCCAGTCTCTATCTTGTTTCTTTTTTTGAAACGAGTTGAAATGAATGATTCCAGCTTTGAACGTTGTGGATTTAAAGCGTTGTAACCAGGTGAAGGTGTGAAGATTTGGTGCTCTGATGGTCCTCCTCTCCAGCAGGCATGGAGGAGTCCAAGGACCTGGATCGAGGCTTCTTCAGGAAGGTGGATGTTCCCGATCATGCGCACTACATCGTGGCCTTCTTTGTGGCAGTGATCGGTGCGGTGGGGGTGATCGGGAACCTACTGGTCATCTACGCCTTCTTCAGGTACGGCTTCAGTCGTATTACTTGGGTTTTTGTGGGAATTTTTCAAGTGCAATATGAAATTAATTAATCAGAGGTAGGGCTGTGCGCTAGTTCGATATAGATAATTATCGGCAATATGCATTTTCTCAATAAGACGATATAGAGAGGTCGATTGAGAGCTTGATACTTTCTTGTCCTTCCCAGAACTTTTGGGTTCCGCATGCAGGATAATTTTTCCATGTTTATATTATCTTCAGTTGTGTCAGGTAACATTCATGCTCTGAGACCAAAACCGCAACACTTTAAACTTTTTTTCACAAACAAAAGCTATATTTTCCCCATTTGCTGTGTGCTTTTGATGTCTTATATGACGCGCCGTGTAAACCAATCAAAAAACCCGGAAACTCTTGCTTCTGATTGGTCATCAACAATCTTTTTTTTAACCTAATAAGACACATGCTCACACTAACATTGAAAGAGAAACGCTCGAAGCTCCAGAGATATTTGAAGAGGAAACAAACCAGTTATAAATACAGTTAGAGATGTCTTCTAGCGGTGGACGATACGACCATTAAAATATCCTAATGACGTTAATCTTTATATTAACATAAGTTCGGGAGGAACTTGGCAACAATTGACTAATCATATGGTTCCACCTACCCACATTATCTCCAGTATATAAGACACGACCAAAGAGCTAACATCTACATCATGCAAGCTATCCCTCCTTCCACCCCTTCACCACTCACCATGCGTGTATCACTTCTCACTTCGCGCAAGACGGTCTACTCCTCATTTAAGCTACAGTAACAGTTGGAAATTTAATGGGGGAGGGGGGGTATTTCTCTGGGTCCAGGTTGTTCAATGGTCCCGGATAAACACTTGGACAATTCGCCTAGTACGCGTCTCCATTTTTCGCCAACTACGCTTGTGATACTAGGCAATTATGAGCAGAGCATTACTGATGTTTTTGATGATAAAAATATTCCATAAAAATAATTTAGATAACTCGAAGACATCAAAGCAAGCTAATTTTATCTGAGAACATGTATAACTTCTTGAATGTAATGAAAATCTTGGATTATTAGATAACAAGGTAAAATCCTTCAACAGCAGTCCTTGAGTAAACCCAAGATTGGAGTGGAGCTAGAAAAAAAGGATCAGAAGCTCATAACCTGGGGTAATCTCTAACATAATGAAGACGAGTTAAACCCTCCAGGATCTTATCACTTTTGTACATTAATTAGGCCACGCCCACTTTTCAATAGAAACTTCAAAGTGAAATGTCTCGGAGACTAAGTGACCCAAAGGTGCAGCGGTTGTTGATTTTGATGCTAGTGGAGAGTTGACTTTAACATGACACCTAATTTGCATAGATTCGTTGTGATAGTCCTGACCCTTGTGGAAAGGGGATTTTAACATGATGTCATGCATTTGCATAAATTAATTAAGCCACATCCACTTTCACACATATTTTTTAAACGAAGGGACACAGGTATTGGGTTTTTATCCTAGAATGACAGGACGTGTAAAACTTCTTGAAGATAATGGAAATTTCTGATTATTAGATAAAGAAAAATCCTTCAACATTTGTCCCTTTAGTACATCCGAGCTCAATCAAAAAGGGTCAGAAGCTCAAACTCGTATTAATCTCTGAAATAATCGAGTTAAACCCTTCCGGATCGTATCGCTTAATTTCAGCAGAACAGAATCAACAAACTCGCCTCGAAGTCTAGTGGACAGTGGATTTGATGAATCTGGTTTGGCAGAAATGGCATGTTTTCAAAATTGTTATTTTATTGTTAGTTTTTTTATTTTTTTATTGTTTTTTTACTTTTCAAAGAAAATTTGAAGTTAAATATCTGGAAAACTAAGCGACCTAAAGGTGCAGCGGTTGCTTTATTTTGACCCTAGTGGAGAGTAAATTTAACACGATATGTAATTTGCATACATTAATTAAACCATGGCCACTTTCTTTAAGAAGTCAAATACCTCGAGAACCAATTGATCTAAAGATGTGGCACTTTTTTTCTCAACTCTAGAACAGAGTAAATTTTTATGAGATGCCTAATTTGCATACATTAATTAGGCCACACCCACTTTAAAAAAATTCTCTACGTGAAATATCTCTGAAACGAAGCAATCTATAGGCGCGGTGGTTTTTTAGTTTGGCCCTAGTGGGGAGGGAATTTAACACGATGCCTAATTTGTATACATCCATTAGGCCACGCATACTTTCTGCTGCTTGATCAAAGAGAGTCATGAACTCATAACTCATAAACTCGAGTTATTCTCTGAAATAATGAAGACAAGTTAAACCCTCTCGCTAAATTTCAACAGAACAGAATCAATAAACTCGCCTCGAGTGGAGAAGGGTTTTAACAAGAAGCCTAATTTCCATAAATTAAATAAGCAATGCCCACTTTATCACAGAAACTTTGACATAATAATATAGGAATATCAAAAAAATTAAGCAACCTTCAGATGGGGCAGTTGTTTTATCTTTATCCGAGTAGAGAGTGGACTTTAACGTGACACCTAATTTGCATATATTCCATTAGGCCACGCCCACTTTTCAATAGGAACTGAAGTCAAATATTTCAGAAAGAAGCGATGTACAGGTGCGGTGGTTGTTTTATTTTGACCCCAGTGAAGAGTGGAATTTAACATGATGTTTAAATTGCAAACATTAATTAGTTTACACCCACTTTTCAATAGGAACTGAAGTCAAATATCTCGGACACGAAACAACCTACACAACTAGGGTGTTTTTTTTTACCCTAGTGAAGAGTGGAATTTTGCACAATGTCTAATTTGCATAAAGTATTTCGACCACACCCACTTTTCATAGAAATTTCAACGTCAAATATCTCGGAAATAAAGCAAATCTCTATTCCTACCCTGAGTTCAGTTCTTCTCATGTGTTTGTCTGAATGGAGATGTGAAGTGTTCTCAGTGGCGTCCTGCTCTGAACTGAAGAGAGCTTCACTGATCTGCTCCCTGAAGCGCCCTCGCACTATCTGAGCCCTGATGAATGCAAGCTTTGTCCTTTTGCAATATGACGTGCATCTCATTAGAAAAGGGAAACTTTTTACTGGAAAAAACGCTCGTTTTGTATCTTCACGAGTCAGTTGAGATCCCCTTTAGAGGGGATTACGTGAATAATGCAGGTAATAGTCAGGCTTATCTGACAGATCATTTGTTGCAGGATGCCTCAGGGGAGGGGGGGAAATCGGAGACGTTAAAGTAGCAGAAGCGCTCTCTTCCGTCCGGTCGGTCGCTCCGGGGGAGTAGAGAGAGATCATTACGGACAACGAATGAAGCAATGAAAGCGCACTATCGGACGCAGATCACAAAGCGTGGGATTACCACAGGGGGAGCGCATGAGAGGGAGCTGATAGAGGTCCTAAGCGAGGACAACGATAGACAGGGATTCGCGCTAAGTCTAGACCGCATTACCGTCTCTAAAACCTCACATCCTATCTTGCTTTCCCCATCTTTATCTATCATTTGTTTTTTTATTATATCCCTCCACTCTCTCAGTAATATATCTCTTTTTTCATAATCTTTCTACCCTCTCTCTACTTCTCTTTCGTCTCTTTCTCCTCTCTCTTTTTCCTCACTCATTCTCTCAGTATCTCTCCAGCTCTCTTTCTCCTCTCTCTCATCCCCCACTCTTCTCTCTCTCGTTTTCATCGCTCTCTCTCTTTTTCCTCTCTATTTCTTCTCTCTCCGACTATTCTCTCACTCGCTCTCTCACTGTTCTCTCTCTCCACACACAAGAGTACAGCGCTAAAGTTCCAGAAGCAGTGTAAAGGTTATCTGCTGTTTGGAGGACTCTGCTAACAGTGCAGTTGCATAATGAGATCAAACTGAGGCGCTCTCTTATATAAGGGTTCATGTTGAATGAACAGTAAGGGAAGCCGAATGCTGCAGAGCGTAAATTAATGAGATGCACATGCAGGCCTGCAGCGCTCCAGCAACAGATGATGCTGCGGACGAGTGAAACTAAACCAGGGTCTGAGTGTCCGTATTTAATCTAGAGCTCAACTCTGATAGGTTCCCTGTGTGGCAGCGGCTTTACTAAATGTCGTGTTAGATCTGCTGCAGGAGCTCAGCTGCTGCTTGGACATCAGGGACTGTTTGGGGTACAGTTTTCATGCCTAGGGTACCACGTTGTATGATTTAAGGGTTAAAGAGGTAGTTTTGTGTGAAAAAGGGTCTATGTTTCTTCTAAAAGGACAGAAAATGCCCTTACACTGGTGGCTCACCTGATACACTTCTCCACCTTCAATGGGAATCTAGTGATCTGCATTTAAAACTCTCGTTGACAGCGTTAGACTTCAGGATATTAGTAAACTCTTCTCTTCTGCTCAGTAACAAGAAGCTGCGGACGCCTCCAAACTACTTTCATCATGAATCTAGCCGTCAGTGACTTCCTCATGGCCATCACGCAGTCACCCATCTTCTTCGTCAACTGCATCTACAAGGAATGGGCATTCGGAGAGATGGGTAAACACTCCTCACTCTCTCTCTCTCCTCTTCCCCCAACTCTCTTTGATCTTTCTCTCTTTTTTCTTACCTCTGGCCATGGGGCGGACCTGCGCCCTAGCGTTTCCGTTCGCAGCTAAACATTGCGTGCTTCTATGAATCAGCCAGGTCGTGGCTTTGATCGGGTGTGCCCGCTTTTGCCTCAGGCACGCGCGGGGCACGGGACGGGCTGCGGCCGTCGCGCGCGGCGCGCGTCACGGCGCACGCGCGACCAGGACGCACCCCGCGGCAACCGGTCCCGCGAGCGGGTGGACGTGGCCGGCAATCGCCGCCGACCGCGGGGCCACAGGGGCCCGTGAGGGGCGCAGGGTCGTTGCAGCGAGGGCGGGGCGATGGCCCGCACGCGCGCGGGAGCTACCGTCTGTTCGGGCCTCATCAAACTCAGCATCACCTCTCTATACTATCTTTCCTGTTTCACTCTCCTCCTTATCGTCCTACTCTCGCTCTCTACTATCCCCCGCTCCTGCTGCATCTCCTCCCCCTCTAGCCTACGGCTTTGTATCTTTTACTTCTTATGTTGTCTTACCTGATTGAGTCTTTCCTCTCTCTCTCTCTTATTATTTCTTTTTCCTCTCTCACTCTTTCTACTCTCTTTTTTCTCTCTCTGTCTCTCCTCAAAAAGAGCCTCTCTTCACCATTGTTTGTAATAGGATCATTCTGGAAGTTTCAATCTTCTCTGCGCAGCAGTATGGTTTCTCTCAGCGGTTTGCTTAAGAGCAGGACGTCTCTATTTTGTGCTTGCTTCAGGTTGTAAGATGTACGCCTTCTGTGGAGCTCTCTTCGGGATCACGTCCATGATCAACTTGCTGGCGATCTCCATCGACCGCTACATCGTGATCACCAAGCCCCTGCAGGCTCTCCGCTGGGCCTCAGGGCGTCGAGCGCTGATCACCATCCTCCTGGTCTGGATCTACTCGCTCACCTGGAGCCTGGCGCCGCTCATGGGATGGAGTGAGTAGCCTAGCTTCCTCTAGAACAGCTTTAGAAACTTCTCACAATCTTCCTCAATGAAAAATGCTTGAAACCAAACGTGGTGCCAGGGTTGCTGTCTGTTGATTTTTCTCCTGTCTGTTACTGATTTCTTCATCTCAGGAGGGAGAGAGAAAGGGAAAGGAGAGCTGAGAGATAGAGTGGAAAAGGAGAGAGGGGGTGGAGAAAGAGATGGAAAGAGAGAGAGAGAGTGGGAAAAGAGAGAAGGGATATAGAAAGAGAGAGTGTGTTATAGAAGAGAGAGAGGAGGGAGATGAATAAAGAGACAGAGAGAGAAAGTTAAAGAGAGAGAGAGATGGGTAGTGAAAGAAGAGGAGATAGAGAAGATGAGGGGAGAGAGGAAGAGAGAATGGGAAAGACGAGAGAGAGGGAGAGAGTGAGAAAGGAGAGAAGGGGTAGAGAAAGGGAGAGAGTGTAAAAGAACAGAGAGGGATAGAGGGAGGGAAAAAGAGGGAGAGAGAAAATTGGAAAAGAGAGAGGGAGTAAGGAAGGAAAAGGAGAGAGAGAAGTGAGGAGATAAATGGAAAGGAGAGAGGGTGAGAGAGAATGAGAAAAAAGAGAGAGGGAATGGGAAGGAAAAGGAGAGGGGGAGCAGAAAGAAGAGAGTATAAAGTGAGAAAAAGAGAGAGAGGAAAATTAGAAGAGAGAGAGAGAGAGAGGAGAGAGAAATACTTTTGCAAATAGGTTTGCGAGTCGAGTTCTCTTTTGAAAAAGAAAAGTACTGATTTCATGAACTCATAAACTTCTACATCTCAAGGAAAGCTTGTTGTTCTTGCGAACAGGTTCCTACATCCCCGAAGGCCTGATGACCTCCTGCACATGGGACTATGTAACGTCGACTCCAGCCAACAAGAGCTACACACTGATGCTCTGCTGCTTCGTCTTCTTCATCCCGCTGGGCATCATCTCCTACTGCTACTTCTTCATGTTCCTCGCCATCCGCAATGCAAGCAGGTGCACAACACACCCTGGTGCAAGGTTCAAATCTGCTTACCTTTCATGCTGTTAGCGGACAACAACCTCGAGGAACTTCAACTGCTGCATCAAACTTTGCATAAATCTGTCAATCAACTTCAGCGCTGACTAAAGCTAGCAAATATTTTTTGATTGAACAATAGTGTTGTGCTAGTAACTAGTGACAGTTACTAGTTACTTGACTAAAAAAAATCACTGAGTTACTTTATTAGTTACTTGTGTTAAAAAGTAATACGTTGCTGTTAAAAGTAACTAATTGGTTACTTCAAGAAAAAAAAGTCGCCACATGGAAAATACTACTCTGTTGATTAGTTTAACCATTTTAATTGATTTGCATTCTGACTTAACCCCAAGCATAATGGGTAATATACAAACAAAGCTGACTTAAAACAAAGTAAACTTTAAATGATAACGCATGTCAGAGCAGTGTTATGTAAACTATGTAAATGAATACTCAGGAGACAGCGATACAGCAGCCATTTATTAAAGAAATTTTATAGTAGGAACTATAAAGCCGTGTACGCATGCGCAAGAGTGGATAGAGAAAGTCAGGAGAAAGTCTCCGGGGATCTGTTCCTGGAGCTTTATTCCCAGGAATGACGTCCAGCATTACTACGTCATTTGTGTCTCCCTCTCTTGTCTCTTGTCCACTCTGGCACACACATAACTCGACTTATTCAATCAATCTTTATATGAAACAATAATATCTGCACTGAAAAAAAAAGCACTCGTGCAACAAGAATAAAGTATTTAATTTTAATTGAATTTAATTTAAGGGTCATATATACTCATTTTAATGCTAAATTCTTTCAATCCTAGTCTTTATTCCTAAATAAAAGAGAAAACATCCGGTCACTAAGACTTATGTCGGTGACGACTATGGGAAGCTCTGCTAGTGCGCTCTACTCATTCCACAGTTTCAAAATGCCAATCAGTGAACGCGCTGACAGTCACATGATCACGCCGTCCTGCGTAAACCGGACACGAGCGTGACACTCTTCCTGTTGTTCCTTTGGAGCCGTACTCTGACACGCAAGCGGCTAGTGAAAGACACCATAAAACAATTAGATTATTACCTTGTGTGGATTTTGGCGATCTGGAGATTCGAATGGCAACCAGCGAGGTAATTCGGCCGGCCGGAAGGTTAAAACCGCTGCAACGCCCCAGACTCCAGTACTTTAACCGCCTTCCACAACAAGTAAGACTGCTTTTTCTTAGTAGAGCACTTGTTTTGTGAGTTATCGGATGATGTGCTGCTTGCATCTTCTGAGGACTCCTGTGCGCCTGATGATGCGATCTCCACTGCTGCATCAGAGAGAGACGGCACATCTCCCGAAGGACACGGTACATCGCTCTCCCCCTCTGGGGTGACGGCTGAGTTGCTTACCCAGGCTGCCAAAGAAATTGGGTTACAGGTGGCTCCGCCCCTGCCACCTGAGATTTCCAGGCTGGACGCGTGGTTTGTGGGGTCGTGCCGGGATGATGCCCTGCAGCCCTCTCCTATCCCGTTCTTCCCGAAAGTGCATCGGGAACTGACCCAAATTTGGAAGGCACCTCTAAAGCGAGGTTGGTTAGTCTCCCCTCTCTCGCTCCCCTTGACGGCGCGGTAGCTAGCGGGTACGAAGCGATTCCCCAGGTAGAGCAGGCGCTGGCGGTGCACTTATGCCCGGGTAACCTTGCCGCCTGGCGTGAACAGCCGAGGCCTCCATCCCGCCAGCTAAGCCTGTCGTTGGACCTGACTTCAAGGGCTTATGCTGCGGCGGGTCAAGCTGCCGCTGCCCTACATGCCATGGCAGCCTTTAAGGTGTTCCAAGCCAAGGCCCTGAAGGAGATGCAGGAGGGGAGTTGTGGCGCAGGTCTTACAGAGGATCTGAGGACGGCTTTGTGCTGAAGGCGACAAAAGTTGCAGCTAGCTCGCTCGGCCACGCGATGTCTACGTTAGTAGTCCACAGCTGCCATCTTTGGTTGACCCAGGCTGACATGCTCCCTCAAGACCGGAGGCGTTTCCTCAACGCACCTGTGGTCCCAGATGGCTTCTTCAGCGTCGCTGTAGATGACCTTACATCGCGGGTCTCTGCGATCAGGAAGCAGGTGGAAGGTCTGGGAGAATTAATGACGCCACGTAGGAAGAGACGTGACAGGTCCCCTTCTAAGTCGGCACCCCCACCGCCTGCTTGACATCGGAGAAAACCTCCTCAGTCCTCCCCTGATCATCAGCCCCCATGTCGAAGACATTGACCAAGAGCGGCTACAAGGAGTCGACGGAGGAGCAGTCCTGTCCAGGGGCCCCCCAACATCATCAGGGCAAGAGGGTCCATCATAAGCGGCTCTAGGACAGGCCGCCCAGGGAGTCCAGCTGCTATGCGGGCATCGCCACCAGCCCGCCCCCCCTTTTGGAGGGAGGGGGTGCCACCACCATCAGGCACCGGACCCACTGGTCAGATCTCAGTATTTCATTAAATCTGCAAAACTTGAACTCCCTGGGTTATATGCGTTGCCAGAACACTTGCATTGCAGATCCGAATGCAGTTCTCATCTCAGAGGAACATTCAAGGGCGTGGCGTCTGATGCAGTGCAGTCCGGATGGTTCTCAGCTTCCGTGTCAGAGTCAGCCTCGAGTGGGACCTCCTCGGCTGGAACCGGTTGCTGCTCCGAGGTCGAGTCTGGACCCCCAGGTAGGTCTCCACCTAGGCTCCCTTCGGACCCCACCGCTAAGTCCGCTAGTTCACGGCCCCGCTATGGAAACTATCGGCGAAGTGCGTATGATGCCATTAGTGGAGTTTCAGGAAGCCTGGTGGGAGCTTCCCAATACTTCCCCTTGGCTCGTACGCACTATCTGGCACGGCTATCGACTGCGGTTTGCTGCCAAGCCGCCCAGGTTCAACGGGGTTCTAATGACCTCTGTCTCAGCCACAGAGGCCCCGGTCCTGCGCGAGGAGGTCGATTCCCTTCTACGCAAAGATGCAATCAAGCCGGTCCCTCCTGCTGACAGAGAAAGAGGGTTTTACAGCCCATACTTTCTAGTTTCCAAGCGCTCAGGTGGGTAGTGTTCAATCCTCGACATGCATCGTCTGAACGCTCATGTTCTGAGACTTCTGTTCAGGATGATATCCCTCTGACGCACAGTCCACTCAGTCCATCCAGGGGATTGGTTCGCCACAATAGATCTGAAGGATGTGTATTGTCACGTGAGTATACTCCCTCGGCACAGACCCCTTCTTCGGTTTAGCCTCGAAGGTTGAGTGTATCAGTACTGCGTCCTCCCTTCGGCTTGTCTCTGTCCCCTCGCATCTTCACAAAGGGGATCGAGGTGGCTTTAGTACCGTTAATACGGGAAGGGGTTGGAATCCTGGCTTACTTGTACGACTGGCTGATACTGGCCCAGACGCGGCCCCAGTTGATTCTCCACAGAGACAGGGTCTTATGCCACCCCAGCCGTCTTGGACTTCAGATCAACTCAGAAAAGAGCCGTCTAACCCCTGGTCAGAGCATATCTTTTCTGGGTATGGAGCTAAACTCGTTGAACATGCGAACACGCCTCTCTCTAGAGCGCGCCCTGAGCTTGCTGAAGACAGCATGCAGAGTCTGCACAAGATTAGTGTTCCCTCTGAAGAACTTCTAATTATTTGATTTATCAAATAAATAACACAAAAAAGACAATTATAATTTTCAAGTGTTTTACTATTACAAAGTTCTTTCACAAATATATACCACTAACAAAACCATGAACAAATAATTCAAAACAACAATTATTCATAGTATATGTGGAAAAATATGGTAGTATTTGTGCTTTTCTTACAAATAAAATGATGCATTTTATATCAAACTTAGATCTAGTAGTAATGTAGTTTGTTGCCGTCAACAGTAGCTTCAAGCACATCTCACAAAACAGAGATACACAAATCTCACAAAACAGAGCAGAGCTCACATCTTACTAAGTTTTTTCCCTTAATCTCCAATTCGGTAAAATAACGTGTATTTCTACTTTGAAAAACAATTTTTTTTCTCTCATCTTGACTCGCCCCGATCACGCTCATTTAACACACCCTCGATGAGTATTCAGGAGAGTGACATCCACCAATCATATAACACCTTTACTTCTTCCTTGGTACCCAGATGATATTCACCAATCACTGAACGCATTTTCTTCTTCGTGTGTCTTTTGGATTCACTGATCCCAAAACACGTTCTTATGTCGTGTGATGTTCAACAACAATAAAAACACAAAGTAACACACTAACGCAGCAAATAGTAACGGTAACTGAATTAGTTTAATTAAAAAATGCTGCGTTAGATTATTAGTTACTGCCAATTAGGACTGGGCTATATCGTATCGTCCATGATAAAACCGGTACAAATATTAATGCGGTTAAAAATTTTCATATCGTGGTACTCTGACGTGTTGACGTAATGCATTTTGCATAAGTCACGTAGCTCGCGTACACGCCACTCAGAACTCAAAGAAGGATGCTAAAGAACAGAGCTGGAGAGCTAGCAGGGCTTTAAGAAGTTCAGAGGAAGTGTTAAATACCAAAAATGAATCCACTTCATGGTGTGGAAGTGTTTTGAGTACAGCAAACCACTCGCGGAATATAATACAAATTTAAATTTAAAGAAATGAGTGTGCATGACTATAGGTAGTGAGGCGAACGGTATTAAACCAGTTCAACTGAAAGAGAGGATCATACGTGCTTCGGGTACCTTCACAGTGACACCGAGGAGTTTATATTGAGTTACTGATCACATTTTAGTATATTTATATTTAGCTAAACCTTTAAATAAGTTAAAGCATCAACAATGCGAGCATTACGCTAAAATCGGATTTATACATCTGCAACAACGATACAAATTGCACGTTTCAAAAGCACTCATATGTCTAAAGTATTTATAGGCTATGCTCTGATCAATACTGGTTTGATAAGAAAGCCAACTGCAAGCAAAGGCTTAAGCATTCTGGGTACTGAAGTACTAATAATGCAACTTTATCAGGGAACATGCCTGCTAAAAAATATATATAAAACCTAATAAAACCAAACATTAACACTAAATATCACGATAGCAATATTGTTAGTTATTTTCACTAAAACCCTATCACACAGACAGAAAAAAAAAATATGTGTAAAGGTTTGATATGTAACTGAAAATTTGAGTGAAACTTTTCCGTTACTACGTTCTTTTCTATATTTTAAAGTGCAGTGTGTGCATTTTATGAGAATAAAGTAATGACACTTGTTGTGTAGGTTTGTATTTTCTTGAAATTGATAAACTATTTGTTTTGAACATTTTGTATTAGTAACATGTTACTGCCCATTCGAGGGAAGTGTTCAACGCTCTCTCTCTCTCTCTCTCTCTCTCTCGCTCTCGCTCTCTCACACACACCCCACACTATACTATAATATACTGTTACACTCGTATCAATCAATCAAAATGTTTTTTTATATGGTGCTTTTTAGCAGATGCTTTCAAAATACCTTCATGATGTTCACAAGGTATAACTCTGTTTATTAACCAGAAGCTTGCCTGTTTTTGAGCTTCTACCGCATGTCTTTGTTCTTGTGGGAGAAACCCGAGCACACGGAGTAAACCCACGTGATCACGAGGAGAACATGCAAACTCCACACAGAAATGCCAACTGATAACTGATAAATGCCAATTATTTGATAAATAATTAACTATGACATGAAACAGCGGCAAATAAAGATTTTGTTAACCGTTGCATCCCTAAATGGAAGTCGATGGAGCGCTAGCAGTGAAGGAAATAGAAAACTTTTCAATCTCAGAAACACTGCAAATGCATGAAAACTAATGTTGTTATTAATCTATCACATGCCCGTTATGAAGAAAAAAAAATATTTTTATTTTTAAAATCTGTAGTTTTGCTTTACAATTCAGTGATGTATTTTATGAATTTAGTCATTACAATTCAGAAAAAAAAGATGATAGTTTTGATCAGTACTGAAGATGATTAACAAATTTATGCAAACACATTTGACAAATTTTTGCAAAGTTTGAGTTAGTGAGCATTTTCTTCTGCTTACATTATAAAGGGTAGTCCTTAAATTTGTGTTAAAATAAGATTTGTCTTTAAAATTATTTCATTTGCTGAAACACACAAACAAAGTTGTAGCCAAATTAAGACCCTCGGAGGATTAAACATGTCTCCAACAACACTACTCAATAAAATAAGTTTACACTCTGCACAGTTCAGCTGCAAACTTAAATAAACCCACCTGATAAGGCTAATCCCATGTTTCAAAATATTCAAGAGAGTCACATATCTGGTTGTTGAAGCATGATTGAAACAAATCTTCTGACGCCGCTAAGGCTTGTGTTTTTTCATAGTTTCTTTAAAACGCTGGTTAAAAAAGCATCATGCCTGGTTTGAAATATGTTTAGACTGGTAAAATCTATTTCTGTAGCCTTCTACTCTGAATCCATTACCAAATCAAAGACCAACGTGTCTCCTGTCCTTAACTATAAGATCAAATAGAGTATGAACCGATGCTGCTGGTGTTCACTGTGCTGATGATCTCAGGGACGTGGAGAAGCTCGGGAGCCAGGTGAGGAAGACTACACTCATCCAGCAGCAGTCCATAAAGACAGAGTGGAAGCTTGCCAAGATTGCCTTTGTGGTCATCATCGTGTTCGTGCTGTCTTGGTCTCCATACGCTTGTGTGACTCTCATCGCGTGGGCTGGGTGAGCTTCTTCTGTCTCTTGCTTTTCTCCATCAGCCTAAAGCTTTGCTCACAGTGAAAAACAGACATTTTGAGATGTCCGCTAAATCTCCAGTTTTGATCTGCTACCAAAAATTTGCCCAGATCGAGCATAAAAACAGGTAGAGCATAGAGGAGGAGCTTTAGTCTTTTTCTCCTCTCCTTCAGATAACTCTCTCTTAGTATCTTCCTCTTCTTTCAGTGCTCTTCAACGACAAATACAGCAGTTCTTCAACAATAAGGCACTAGTTTAGCGGCTAAAGCTAATGGAGTGGCATTATATTCCCACTGTGAATAGAAAACTCTCAGTATCTTCGTCATCTTTCAGTTCTGTTCAACTACAAATGAAGCAGTTTTTGTACAGTACAGCGCTAGTTAGCGGCTAAAGCTAAATGAGTGTCATGATATTCACAGCGCTAGTAGAAAACTCTCTCTCTCTCATTATCTTCCTATTCTTTCAGCGCTCTTCGTGACGTAAACGCAACTTCAGAGGGAGCGATCAGATAATTAGCGAACAATCTACAGGTGTTTTCAATCCTTCTGCCCGTTGCTATATATAAAACCATAACCATTCCTCTTCAAATTCGATGATGAAACGCAAAACTCTCCCCGCCACCCCTGTCTCCACATCTCACAGGGGGTAGCTCTTGGGCCCGGATCACTTCTCGCCCCGAGGCCCTCCCAAGGACAGCTCGCCCAGTACGCTGATCTTAATCTCGCCACATACGCTTGTGTTTTCTGGACTAATTTTATGTAAGCGAACTCGTAAAAGCTACAAATACAGCAGTTCTTCAACAGTAGAGCACTAGCTAGCGGAGTGTCATTATATTCCTAGCATCAGTAGAAAATCTGAGATTCTTCTCAGATACTCGTCAGAGTGAGATTGTTTGATTGCTGTTTGTAGAAGATTTGTGAACAGTGAAACAACAGCAGGTGTTTGTACACCGGGACTTTAATTTTCTCCACTATTTTCATTGAGACCTCCTTCCAAAAATGCATCACTAGTCTTGAGTGAGCTGATTGGCTGAAGGAAGCTGATGACTTTTCAACATTGGAATTCTTTGTAGTGTTGAAAGATTGTGTTAAAACACATTTAAATAACTGATTTGGGCCCCTTTTTACACATATATTACAAAATTGCATTTTATATTTATTATTAAAATATATACTAATATATGAATATATATTTGACATTGTTTATTATTATTACATTTTCAAGTTGAATATACTTAAATATGTGGAAGTAGATGGGAAAGAAGGTTTTTTTTTGTTTTGTTTATTTTATGAAACTGTTGATAATCTAGTACTCTTTATCAGGCTGCGTCTTGTCTTATACGTTCAGGATAAGTTTCTGCTGATGGAGATTTGGCCTGGTGTTATGTTAAGTTTGGACTAGAAACTGGTGCTCAGATCTGGCAACCCTGATTCTCTGTTTCTTCTATGGCTGCAAGAAAGCCTGTTTGGCACCACAACAAATAACTATTTGCTCCGCTAGTCCGTTTCTCATGTACTCACATTTCTGCCATTCCTGCTTTTCAGTGTTAACGAAGCATAAAGGTGCTTAAAAAGGTTTTCACTGCTTTAGGCTGAAGGTTGGATTAAAATGTGACTCTTTTAGTTGGAACATCCTACTTTACGATCATCACTCAAGGGCAAAACCAGTTTGCTATCAGCGATCCTGCTTCAGTGTGGTCAGGCCTAAAGACCATCACAAACTACAAAGCTCCAGCATCTTCATTAATGAGCAATCAAATCTTGCTAAATTAGCTCAGTGAGTTTTACTCTCTGAGCAGCTATTAACACCTCCAGCACACACCATAACAGACAACTTCAGCACAGACCATGACCACTCCTGATCAACAAGGGTGATGATTGTTAGCTCTTCAGGAAGCAGAAGAGGAGGAAATCATCAGGCTCTGATGGGGTCTTACTAACATGCCTCAGAACCTATGCTGAACCACTGGCTCCCATCTTCTCTCTTCAAAAGATCCCTGGAGCTCAGGTCTCAATGACTACAGGCCCTGACATCTGTGCTCATGAAATCCTTTGAAAAACTGGTGCTGAGACACCCGAAGAACATCACTGGACCCCTTCTGGATCAGCTGCAGTTTGCCTACCGATCTAACAGGTCTGTGGAGGACGCAGTTAACATGGCGCTGCACTACATCCTGCAACATCTGGATGATCCAGGGACTTATATGAGGATCCTTCAGCTCAGCATTTAATACAATCATCCCATCACTGCTTCGAAACAAACTTTCTCAGCTCTCCGTCCCTGAGTCCCCCTGTGAGTGGAGTCACTCAGGGGTGTGTTCTCCCTTCTCTTCTCTTCTCCCTCTACACCAACGACTGGTCCTCGCACAACTCCTCTGTAAAGCTCCTCAAGTTTGCAGACGACACCACCATTATTGGTCTCATCCAGGACGCTGAGTTGTCTGCATACAGACAGGAAGTGGAGAAGCTGGCTCTCTGGTGCATTCTAAACAACCTTGAGCTCAACACCCTCAAAACAGTGGAGATGATAGTGGACTTCAGGAGAACTATTCAGACGATTATTCATACGGCTGAGAAAATCATCGTTGCCCCCCTACCCTCCCTCCAGGACCTGTACACCAACAGAGTGAGAAAGAGGGCTAACAAAATCTTTCTGGACCCCACTCACCACAGCCACCACCTTTTTGAGCTCTTGCCCTCTGGCCGCTGCTTCAGAGCCACTAACACCAGGACTGTACGGCACAAACAGAGCTTCTTTCCCCAAGCTTTAACTCTGCTGAACTCATAGCTCCCCACCATCTCACTCTGTTACCTGCACCTTGAGATAAAAAGTTTACACTTTAAGATAAATTTTTTTTTTCGAAAAAAATTGAAATTTTGACTTTTGAAAGTCAGAGTTTTGAGATAAAAAGTCAGATTTTTTACTTAGAAAGTCAGTTTCTCCTTCATCTTGACGAGAGTGGCGACAGTTGAAGAATCACGTGAAAATGCTTCTCTCCTATTGGTTGTTGCTCCCAACATTTGCTTCTCATTTTTATTTCTCATTTTTTTTACTTTTGTCACTTGTTGTTTGTCATCGTACACGCCCAGTCGCTGTCCCTTGCCGATGCTTCCGCTCTCGTCACCGGAAATCGCCAGATTTCAGACAGAGCAGCTGACGCAATCTCTACCTGACTTTCCCCTCTGCTCTCAGAACAAGCGATTGCGTCATACCAGCTCCTGCGGTACATGGAGATACATCTCGTCTTAACATCAAATAAATTGAGCGCATGCAAGCGAAACATCAAGCTGAATTCATTAAATTTATGAATATGAATATTTTTGCGGACTTGCGATCACATCAATCCTGTTTTTGTAAATGTGTTCTGCTATTTTGAGCACGTCTCGGTTCATCTCAGGACGTGTACATCTCACTCTGTCAAGTTAAAAACAGTTTCTTGGAGCTCTTCTAATCTCTCCATTTGTGATTCATGTTGGAGAGGATCAAACCAAGCAGAAGATCTGAGGATTTCTCTGGATTCCAGAGGAAGAGAGACCTCCTTTTATAGAAGCGCTGGTGTTTCTGAGTCGATGCTTGGCTCCGTCCGGTGTGTGAGGGTGGGACAGGAAGCGGATTCCTCCTGCCCAGAGAACACCAGCGCTGCAGGAGTGTTCACCTCAGATGTGACTCCAGACCGAAGCTTTGGTCCTGATCGCTGATGCTGCTGCTGAAGCTTGTTGTGTTCCAAACTAAGGTTTATAATGAACATGATGTCAACGAACCCCCTAAAAAGGGCAGTTTCCTTCCTGTTCTCAGTGCACTACAGAAGACTTTTGTTTTTTTAGTGTCTGTGTTCAACATTCAGACTTACACTCTTAAGAGAATCGGATAAGTTTGGGACCAATCAGACTTTGTATGGCTGAGCTTCAACAACTTCCTTCTGAAATCCAAATTTGAACATTCGCAAGCTGCTATGCCCTTTATCATTGATTGACTGACTTATTGATTGAAAATGTTTTATTACAAAAGTGCCAATCAATGAAGGTAAAAAGTACTTGCATACTCTTTAATAAAAACTTAATTGTTTACGTCATATTTTAAAACCATCTTTACTTTCAGAACACTTTATACTGAATGGCAATAGATTACACATTTGTATAGCACTATACTTAAATGAGTTTAGTCCCTGAGATTTAACTCTAGGTGAGCAAAATGAAAGCTGTACCTCGTAGAATACGAATGACTTATCAGCTAAAAATATTGCACAAGAAACAGTTTGATTAACAATAGAGTTACATTTTTAGATAAAATGTGAACATTTTGACTTAGAAAGTCAACATTTTTACTTAGAAAGTCAGAGTTTTGAGAGTTATTTTTTTAGATAAAAGTTAGACAAGAAATTTTGACTTAAGTTAACATTTTTAGGTAAAAAGCAAACATTACTCTTAGAAAGACAATGTTTTGAGATAGTACATTTTCTGTAAACATTGCTCTTATTAAGTCAGCGTTCTGAGAGTCAATTTTTAATAAAAAATTTAAACATTACTCTTATAAAGTCAGAGTTTTGAGATAAAGCCAATTTTTTATAAAAAAAAAAGTCAACATTACTCTTATAAAATCAGAGTTTTTTAGATAGTTAATTTTTTTTTCAAAAAATGTAGACGTTACTTTTAGTTAGAGTTTTGTGAGTCAATTTTTTATTGAAAAAAAGTGTTAACATTGCTCTTATAAAGTCAGAGTTTTGAGAAAAAGTAATTATTTCTTTTGTAATAAAAATGTAAACATTATTCTTATAAATTCAGAGTTTTGAGATAAAGTCAATTTTTTTTAGACATTAAAAATTTGGACGTTTTAATCTCAAATTTTTCATTATATATTTTTCAACTCGGTGGAAATGGGTCTACAGTGTGCTCTTCACTCTGAAGAGGACAGATCTTTTTTTAAGGACTGAAAAGGTTCCTACTTTAAGTCTGGAAGTGAGTCGGGGAACGCTTTAAGTACCCCGCACTCCTCATCTGGAATATAATAGAAGTCTTTTTGCCTAAAAACTCTTCTGCTCTAATGCTGTTCTTTAATGCTGCTGTCACCAGACTTGAAAAAATGACTGAATAGATTCCAAACCAGCAAAATCCATCTCACAATAAGCGTTCTGTTTCTTTAATCGTATGTCTTGTTCCAGGTACAGTCATATTCTGTCTCCATACTCGAAAGCAGTGCCTGCAGTGATCGCTAAAGCATCGGCTATTTACAACCCCTTTATCTACGCCATCATACGCTCCAAATACAGGTTTGCTCATTGTTCTCGTTTACTCTGTTCACTTTGTTTTGTAGTGTGTTCTGGAGATGTATTGCTGTCAGTCAATCTGATTGCTTTAAAGATTTTTA
Organism: Danionella dracula; assembly: GCA_900490495.1. Classification (NCBI taxonomy): domain Eukaryota; kingdom Metazoa; phylum Chordata; class Actinopteri; order Cypriniformes; family Danionidae; genus Danionella; species Danionella dracula. The sequence continues at coordinate 621,619 of UELW01000400.1, read as the reverse complement.
AAGCAGCTTTTCAGAAAGAAAACAGATGTTAGGTCCAAGAAGGTTTATTTTGATACAGTTATAAATGTCATAACACAATAAACAACACAATCATTTAGAAGCAAATAATGAGGTATTGGCAAAACCACTGCTCAAGTGAAGATGGCTGGAGAGGGGTGCTCCAGAAGAGTCTGGACCCCAGATTTTTACTTCAACTTGTCTTGAACTCAACTTTCGGGTTCAACAGGGTCCAACAATACAGGATTTTGTTCTTAAAAATACAATATTTAATTTGCCACGTCCAAAGTGTACACGTCCTGCACATCCATCGTTTTCTGTTTACATCTCGCCTCTAATGGACTCACTGGAAATAACCTTTATTACAATTGTGTCTGTCTCTGCAGCATACATGTTCATAACAAATTTAATTAATGAACTACAAACTGAACCAGCAGCAAAAACATGTTTGGTGGTGCTACAGAGGCTTTAAGCCGCAGAGGCAAAGAGGATGGCTATGGCAGACAAAGGTGACGCAAAAAGCGAACCTTATCATAACTAAACCATTACCGTTGATTACAGCGGTAAAAAAAACTTTTATTTATTAAAATTACATGGATTTAATCACGTAACTCATCACAAAGAATGAGTTCAGAGGTTTTTGGATAAAATCTGTGGGAGGAGTTTGTCAAAGTATAGCACAACCATTTTTAGAGGTTTTCGCGAAAGAAAGACGGAAGAATAAACTTCCTGTCAAGTTTGGAAACACAAAGTATATTACATTTTGTTCAAGTTTATTCCTGAGGTTTTTTTTAATAATACCTGACTTCCTATCAAGTTGGAAAACAGGATTTAATTAAGCAAATCTCCATCTTGGTACCCTACATGTGTGTACCAAATTTCATAAACTATAAGTTAAGCAGCAATAAAAACATGTTAAGTGGTGCTTTTAAGACTGTCGATTTAAGAAATGTACACGCCCATGTGGTAGCCACAGAAGATTCATCATTTAACATTGAGGATATCTTAAAATGTTAAGATGAATATGCATAAAAACATACAAATAAATATGGATAAAATACCAAGGAGAAGTCTGTGGAAAATGGTACCACTTTTTTTAGATGAAAAACTAAATCTACTTCTTGTTTGGTTTGGAAACTTGCTGTATATTACATTTCTGTCGTGATAACCTACGCATGTGTACCAAATTTGATTCAAATATGACAAACTGGTTGTGGACCAGTAAATCAAATACAGCAAGCATGCTGGTGGTAACAGAACGCTTCCTGCAGGGACACGCTGGCAGAGAAGATCCCATGCCTGCATTTCCTGTCGCAGTCGTCTCGTAAGGAGTGCGTGTCGGTGTCCAACAGCGAGTCGTCCTTCAGAGATCACATGCTGAGTAAAGAGTGTGTATCGGTGTCCAACAGCGAGTCGTCCTTCAGGGATCACATGCTGAGTAAAGAGTGTGTATCGGTGTCCAACAGCGAGTCGTCCTTCAGGGATCACATGCTGAGCCGGCAGTCGTCAGGGTCCCGGGGGAAGTTCCAGAGGATCTCCTCCATGTCCACCGGAGATACGGTCAGCGCTGGGCGAAGCAGACTGGGGTAGAAACCTGAAGAATGCTGAGTCTTTAAAGAACTTTATGTTTTAGGTCTGGAGCGACGTGGAGCTGGATCCCGTGGAGCAGAAGATCCAGACTTTCAGAAGCTCACACTCACTGGGTTTGCTGAGAGAGGAGCGATGGAGAGAACAAACGAATCTCCAGATGGAGAAGAACGAGTCCAGAGAAGAGAAGGTAAGGTACATGCTGGACACGTTAGTAGGGTGGAGCGAGCTGTGGTGCAAAGCGTCAAGCTCACACTGTACCACCATTTGGGTCCTGTGCTTTTTTCCATGCAGGCTGCAGGAATAGACAACATCTGCATGAGCAACTGTGGTCTGGATTTGGCCTCCGAGTCTTTCAATATGGCCGCCGTTCCTCTTCTCGTAGCGAAGCAATCTTCGGAGGAACTGGAGTTGAGCCGAGAGGAGGACAGCGTCTCTCTGAGCCCCCTCAGTACCCCCCTGGACTTTTACCAGGATGCAGAGGAGCCTGGAGCCATCCTCAGATCAGAGGCAGTGGCGGAGAAGAAAAGCCTCATTCTGGAGCTGAAGGGTCTGAGCTGCTCAATTGAGAACTCCTTCTCGTGAAAGTTTGAGGAAGAGTTCAAACCAAACTTGAAATTTACCCTTTTTTTGTGCGTCCTGTCCCTTTAAATCTGGTGTTCTTCTCACATCCCTCAGAGAGGCGCTTCATTTACGATGTCTTCTTTTTCTGCGTGTACTGTTTACTTCCGTTTCTTAGCCTACCAATCATGCTGTAAATACTCCTGTTTTATTCTATTTATGTTACACTCGTTGTAGAATATTTCTTGGAAACCCTTTTCTCCCCTGAGTGATTTTAATGGGAGAGTTTACTAGCACGTCACCCTTTTAGACCATTAGACCTTGATGGCCATTTCCTCAACATCAACAAATGGTGCGTTTCATTCCTCATCCGTTGTTTCCATCATCTTGTATCCTTCCATGTAATGACAGAAGCGATTGCTCTTTTCAAAAAGGATGAGATGCATTGCAGGAAACAAGGCAGGCATACGACGATCAGCAGGATTATGATCAGAACTGGAATCATGGTGTGAAGAAGCCAGTATCCCCACCCTCCCCACAGGTTTGCAATCCATGAGAACCAAGAGTTGTTTACTTCCAATGGTACAACTAAAGAATTTTTCATATGTTGTATATATATGTTGAATATATATATTTTCTTTGATTCATCTGGGATATTAAAAAAGCAAGAAGTACCTAATATTTTACGCACTCCCCCCTTTGTCGGCTGTTAGAATATCCGATGCTAATCTATTTTGAATAACTGCATCTAAAATATTTTGCATCTCAGAATTAATTAACCCCAATACTACTTCAATGTCGTTAGCTAATGATAACATTCTATACGCCAACCCATTAATTTTATTTAATGCTGTAGTTGTTCCTCCTCTCAAAAACAAGGACGACCCACATGTGCCCCGTTGAAGTTCACGGATCTGACAAAACATACCCACTGTACATAGCCACTCCATTTACAGCTCGCTTAACGCGGACTCTACCAGTTAGACCCTCCTGTAGTAACACTGATGTCCCAGTAGATAATAAAGCAGCGTAATAACATCCATGCCATTTTTGGGGAAGCTGATGATACGCTCGTGTACCACACATCCACACCGCAGCCGAAGCCATTTCTAATGATGAGAATGGACAATAAAAGTTAATAACTCTTCCATTTTCTTTCTCAGAATTTCACATTTTCTTGTATTGTTCCTCACAGTTATTTTAGTGCCGCATTGTGAAAATCCTACATCATAATTACCTTCCTCCGAACAAATACAAACTTCGGCTTTTGTTGTCTTTACCTCAAAACTTAGTTTCGAATACATAGGTTTATCAGTAGAGCAATTTCTTTGTATTTTGTCCAGTATGAGATCATTTTTCATTACTTCCGCCATTAAAGTAATAATAGCCATAGCTTTAGGAATCTTACATTGAACTCAGGAAACAAAATTAATAGTAATTTGTTCAGTGTGCCATTCCTGATTCATTTGTAAACATATCCAACAACTCTGGTTAATTTTCAAACTTTCAGACCTGGAGCTTCAATACCAGTTTTAGTTGGTCTCCCCATCAGTATTTCAAATGGACTCAACTGTTCTCTTCCCCTTACTCTCGTTCTCATATAAATAAGTACTACTGGAAAAGCTTTCACCCAATTAAGCCCAGTTTCTTTACAGCATTTTGCCAGCTTGTTTTTCAGGGTTCCATTCTCCCTTTCAACTGCTCCTGCGCTAGCAGGATGATAACCACAATTATCTCTCGAATCGATACCAAAATACTCACCCAGCGTTTGGGGAACGTTGTTTACAAAAGGCATACCGTTATAACTGGAAATCTGGTTTGGAATCCCCCATCTGGGGATCACTTCAGTGAGCAAAGTTACGCCACCGCACTGGAATTATGTTTAGCTGTTGGAAAAGCTTCAACCCATTTTGAAAACATGTCCACTATTACTAAAAAAAACTTTTTCCCTTCACATAGAGATAGCTCAATAAAAGTCCACTGTCTCCTCACTGCTGTAGGGCGACCCATCCACATAGATCACCAAATCAGGATTTTGCAATGGTACCTCTTTCAGATCAGGTCTAGGGGAACACACTTCATTCACTGCTTTCTCTGCCGCTGCCACTGAACGTAAACACAAAGGAAGACCCGCAGCAACTGGATCTAATTTAGCTGAAAAAATAAGCCACTGGCCACAGCTTACCTCCATGATCTTGCAACAACACAGAAGGTATGCATCCATGCTTCTCATCTACTGTTTGGACAAATGGGCTAGTTGCATCAGGAATTGCAAACGCCACTGCAAAGCTCTTTTCAGCCCTTCAAAAGCCTGTGCCGCGTATCCAGGAGAGGGCGCCAATGGCCCCAAGACCTTGCCCATGGCAAATTTCACTCAGAGGAGCTTCCAAACAAGAATAGTTAATGTTGAATTGTCTGCAGTATGAACACATACCAAGAAACGATAACAGCTGTTTCTTAGTCCTGGGCTTCGGAATGTCCTGTATGGCCTTGATTCTACTCACCTTCAGTCGTTTACCCTGTTTTAAAATTAAATGACCCAAAATTTAACTTCCCGTTGAACAAATTGCAGTTTAGACATTCTTGCCTTGTGCCCATCTTGTGCTAGATGTTTCAACAGTCTTCTTCACATTGTTCTTTGCTTGGACTAGCAAGCAATCAATCATCCATGTATTGCAATAAGACTGATCCCGAACCTAACGCTAAACTCTCTAAGCTATTTCTAAGAGCCTCATTATCTATGGTTGAAAGATTCACAATACCGTTGACACAATTGTGTGAAGGTGTAAGGCTTGCCTTCAAAGAGGAAAGCAAACCAAAACTGACTGTCGAGATGGACAGGTACATTGAAAAATGCATTAGGCAAGTCCACCACTGAAAACCATTCACAATCCTGTGGAACCTGCGTGAGCAATGTATATGGATTAGGTACATTAGGCACTCTTGAAACAACTGCTTCATTCACTGCTTTTAGATTCTGCACAAATCTCCATCGCTCAGGTTCACCTGGCATTTTTTTACCGAAAAAAAAAATGGTGTTCTAACCGAAGAATAATTTCAAGGCACAATTACCCCTGCTTTTAACAACCCATTAAAAACTGAAGTAATTCCTTTCACAGCCTCAGCTTTTAAAGAATATTGTGTTTTGCAGAGTCTATGATCATTCTTCGCCATGATTTGAACGGGCGGACAACTTTTAAGTAAGCCTACATCATTTTTGTCTTTAGCCCACAAGCGTTGTGGAACATTCTTTAACCTATCATCAGTTAAGACAAAGTTTGTACCCCCAATTTGTTCTGTCAAAGTCTTATCGCCTGGCATCAGTTCAATAATTCTTCTTGAATCAACAGTCAAACTCAATGGCATACAATATGCTTCCCTGCTACTGTTATACAATACCGATCGATCAGGGATAGCTTTCCAGTTTTGAGTTAACATTAAAGATGACATCCAAGAACCTAATGAATGCCATGAATCATTTAAAGGTTTTATCAATGAGACATATAAAACTGAGCCTTCTAACAGGAAAGGATGTGGTTCACTTCCTAAAACGCCCGCGGGTGAACTTCCACACAACATCTATTTTTATCCCAAAACATTTGTTTGAACACTAATTGCTCTGTTTTCTCAACTCCTCTCATCCACTCAGCCTCAAAATTGCCATCATATCCCTCATGAATGTGCTATACAAAATAAGTCCTCAGAGTGTATGTTAGTCATGTCAGTTTGATTAGTCAACTCCTTTGCTTTTCTCATAAGTGTTCGGCTCACTGCCAATCCCTCTGAATGATTAAATCGCTATCCATAAACTAATTGTAATGAGTCAGAGTGCTTTAGACTGTGGACAGTACCTTGTTCGGTGATTAGGTTGTTTGCAGAAATGACATCCCCCTCTTGAGTATCCTTTCTTTCCCCTTCTTACATCATTCATCGGGCGTCTCGGCACCTCCTGTACGACCATTTGAAGAACTGCTTTCTCGGCTTCATACGTTTCAATCTCCCTTTTCTTGAGTTTATGCATCTCCTCTGCATCAAGAAGCTTCTCCACATATAGCGCATGTTTCTCCACTAGATGTAACTTCCCTGTGTCCCACTCGATGCAGATGTTTTTCAGTCTCTTTCATATAGGTTATTCCTATATTAATTAAGCTATTCCTTAGATGTGCTTCATATGGTGTGATCCCAGCAGCACTCAAGTCGTCAGGCTTATCTAATCCACTGTATAAGTCATGGACCACAATCAATCTATTTAAATGTGACAGTCTCTTCTTTGTTCTGTGTGCACATAGCAATTTTTGTCATGTCCATCTTGGTCGGAAATGCAGGTCTACAGACATCCTCACTTGAGTAACGAGCTGGACGTACTCCTGATTGTCTCTGTGTGACCACTCCGTGCGATGCATCTGCAGTACCCCCTCTGGCCACTGCACCCTCAGCTTCGAAATGTCAAGTCCCAGGTTCATCCCCAGGAGGCGCCTTATCTCACTTGAGGTTGGCCTGAACTCTCATCTTAAAACAGCCTTGTCTGCTGGCTCACAGGAGAATGGGCTTTTTTTGCAAGTCTTTGAAGATCTTCGGTCAGCCCTGAGTAAGTGCCCGCCTCTTGTCCCTGGCTGGCTTGTCCGAGGATGCCCGATCGCACGGTTTGGAGAACAAAGAGCAGAACTTCGGCCAGCACATGTCTCCAGGTCAAAAAAAAAGTTTCACAGATTGTTAGTTCTCCTTTATTTCTTTTAAACTTTCTTTCCCTTAGTTTTGCTTCAGAATCCCACATCTCAAAAGCCTCCCAATTGACCTTACATTTTACTTTCATGTTGAAAAAGGGTGCATTTCAAATGTTCTAATTGCCTAATGCTGAAACATTTTTCAACCCAATACAAAGAATCATACCCATAATTGCACTGCATATATTTTACGTTTGGATTATCGAGATACCTTGCAAGCACTTAGTTTTAGTTGCTTTTCTGTGTTCTGCACCCATAAAGCTTAGAGGGGAAGAGAAAAAAAAACGCTAAACCTTCGATAAGGGGAAAAAAAACAAATAATCCCAATCGCGTTCAAACACGGTGAACGAGGGTGAACATCAACTGCAATATTCCACAAACACTTTCAGACACGCAACACACAAAAGAATCTTGTCAAACTCCTTTGTACTACATATATTTCGCAGCCGGAAATCAAAACGGGTATACAGTGCATCCGGAAAGTAATCATAGCGCTTCACTTTTTCCAAATTTTTACTTATGTACATGTGATTTTTCAGGTTTTGTTTTTGTAATAAATTTGCAACAATTTCAAAAAATCTTTTTTTTATTATGTGTAGAATTTTGAGGGAAAAAATGTATTTAATCCATTTTGGAATAAGGTTGTAACATAAAAAAATGTGGAAAAAGTGAAGTGCTATGAATACTTTCCAGATGCACTGTATATCCCCTATCCTATCCGCACCGCTACACTATACATTCACACACACGAGCATCAATCTCAAACTGCTTATTAGAGCTATAGATAATTTTTGCAGCCCTGCACATATGCAGAAGCTAATTTGCGCGTCTCTCCCCCACGTTTCATACAGAACCTGCGCAGGTGTTCCGGAAAAATCAACACAAACTATCCCCCGGGTCGTGTTCCCTCAGTCATGAAAATAATGATAAGGCTTCCACTTGTTTTCCAAGACAAGAAGTCGTACAAGAAGAACTTATCCCCTTATTTTTCAACAAAACACGACCTTCACCCCTGCTGGATGCCCCAAAATGGCCCCCAATAAACACGCATGCTCATGTGTCCCAGCGAAGGTTACACACGTGTCGGAAATCCCTCATTGAATCGCTGAAATCACTCGACGAGTGGAGTTTCCCTCGACGAGAGAGGGAGAGGAAAGATGGCTCTTTTGTGCCAACACGTGTGGAATCAAAGGGACAAGCCAGTTACCGTCTCGTCGCCAAGTATGTTGTAGATTATTAAACGCTCTCTCTCTCTCGTAGAAATCACTCCAGAGGCAGGGTACAGAACAGCAGCAACTTTATTTTGCACTTCTCATTTAAACAAAACACTGAAATTGTACACTATTGAAGCTAAAGGAGCTGCTTGTAAGGTAGAGAACGAAGAAAGCCGGAAAGAGAGAGCGAAAGTCTCTCTGCACCCAAATTTATACCCTCCCAAAGGAAAGGCCCATCGCTGCCCGGAGACTCCACCCACTCTGCCAGTCACCTCCCTCACAGGCTAACAAAACCGTTAACACACATTCAATTTGATACTGAAATGCCAAAATAGATATTTACTACTCATAATCACTAATACCCATTATAATTACTTAAAATTTCTATTACACACTCATGACATGTGTGCGCCCCAAATCATGCTTAAAAGGGTCACTAAACCACAACCGTGCTCCCCCCCCCATTTTTTTATTACATGCATATGTTGTACTCATGTGGCTGAGTACTGTAAGGTGAATCATGAACCATATTTTTAACAAAAAAAACGTTATGTTTCTGAGCACTTCCTGTTTGAAAAGGAAAATTTGTGTGATGTAATGGAATGTGGTGTAGATCCATCAAGACTCTGATTGGTCAGAGAGTGGTTTATGAAGCTGGGGTTAAAGTAATCGAGTTGTTGGTCTTAACCTGTTTCTAGCTCTCGGTGTTACCGGTAAAGGCCCCAACATGCCTAGATGAGTTGAAATTCATTCAACTCTAGCTTGATTCCTCTGCTGTTTAATGTTGATGCAGTGATGCTCCTCGCCCTTGGGTGGCGCTCAGGGCATGTCTGGCCATATGCGGGTTCTAAAAAAACTGTTTAATCTGATTGTTAGACTCTTGATTTGTCTTTGTCTATAAAAGCACCTCGTTTTCCAGTGTTCATGGTCTGGTCTTGCTGGTACTGTGTTAGCTGCAGTGGTTTTTGTTTTGGGGCTTGTTTTGTTATTTCTTGTGTTTTTCTTTAATGATAATGTTTTATTTAAGGACCTTCTTGTTCTCCACTTGGACTGACGGTGAGAATGGTCTAGTTTTATTTTTTGACTTTGTTTTTTAATCCACTGTAAAACTATCAGAAGAGAATCCCCAAACTCTGACTTTCTGAAATCTTTGTTTTCTGTACTTTATGACTATGTTTTCTGTTCATTCTGAATCACACCTGTAAAGAGCTCCTAAATTTTATTTTTGTAGTGCAAGAAGATTTGTTTTATGCAATATATTTGTATATAAAACAGATATAGATAAATATTGATCAGTGTTACATGTGAAAGAGCCCTCTGAATGTGTGTGTGTGTGTGTGTGTGTGTGCGTGTGTATGTGTGTGTTGGAGTTTTGGTATTTTCAAATAAATCGAAGGATGGTGATGCTTGCATGTGCCGTGAACATCTGCGTGTTTTCTCTTCTGCCCCTCTGTCAGCTTTAGAAGGGATCAATCAACGTTTCTTAAGATGAAGAGCATTTCGCGATAGACAAATAACAGGATGGAACTGCATTTGCAAGGCTATCAGGTGAATCGGTGCCACCTGTGGAGGTGAAAAAGGAGCTGAGTCAAAAGGCTAAGCTCTTGATTTACCGCTCAATCTACTTCCTATTTTCACCTATGCCCATGAGCTCTGTCAGGAGTGAAAGAATAAAATATTGGATAAAATCGCCAAAATGAATTTGGGAGCTTGGAGGGAATCTCTCCTCAGCATCGAGAGGAGCCAGCAGAGGGGGCTCATGTATCTATATTGGATGCCTTCCTCGGGATGTGTTCCAGCCATATCCTGCCGTGAGTAGGAAGACCCAGTATTTGATCTAGAGAATATGTCTCCAGACTGACCTGAAAACGCGTTGGTTTATCTAGAGGAAGTGTCCTCTGTGAGGGATGTCTGTTTAGCAAGCTCACTGACAGACAGTCTTGCTCTTTGATTGATGTTTCCTACATGTTTGTTCCTCAGTTTGTAGACACTGTAAGAACTAAAATTATTGATGCTGAGGCTTCAAAGCACGTTTCCGCTAAGTACACATCGAGGCTTGTTTTATTTGCGGAAATGTCCAGTGTCAAACCAGACAGCATTTTTCAGCCTTATAAATAGTGTGTTTCATAACTTTACTAGATGTGTACTTATGAGGTTAATCATTTGATTAAAATAAGTTCGGGAGGAGCTTGGCTGATAATTGAACATCTAATCATATGGTCCCACCTACCCATATCCTCTCCAGTGTATAAGACATGACCAAAGAACTAACATCTACATCAGGCAAACCATCCCTCCTTCCACCCCTTCGCCACCCACAAAACATTTTTCACCTCGTTTCACTTTGCACAAGACAATCTTCACTATGATTACACTATGGAATCAGGGGGGGCATTCTCCAGGCCCAGATAACTCAACCGTCCCAGACCTTCACAAAGACAGCTCGCCTCGTACACTTCTTCATTGCTCGCCATATCTGTTTGCGAAACTGGTCAATTATGAGCAAGAGCAAACTTGTGAAATGTTGTTTGGGTGTTATGGTTATAAATGGTTATAAAAAGGCTAAAGGTTTTGTTGGTAAAGCAAAACACTCCAATCATCAAAAACAGTCCGACAAATGCGTGCAGCGGATAAGTGCGATTCATCGGCAAAAAACGTCAGAGAATGGATTCCTTTTTGCATTGCAGTTGACCCAAGACTGCACATCGTGAAATGCCATTGAAGCAACGAGCATTGCACATTCAAATGTTTGTTTATTAAAACTCACGTGTGTGTCTATAATTACGCCTAGATTTCTGACCTGAGGCGAAACATCTGGAAACAGAGACCCAACATTTTTGATAATCGAGTCGCTTACTTTTGGAGTACCCGAAGACAATAACTTCTGCATTTTCTTTGTTCAGCTTAAGAAAGCTACAGCTGTGCCATTTCCTGATGTCTGCTAGACAGGCCAATAGTGGAGTGCCAGACTCCAGGGAAAATATAGCTAGGTATCATCAGCGTAGCAATGCAAAGAGACATTATGACTTCTCATGATATCTCTCTAATGTAAAGGTAAAAAATTATATGGCCCAGGATTGTGCCCTTCAGAACTCCACAGACAAATGAGAAGAAGAACAGAGAAAGTGTGCTCATAAAATAATGAAGTGAACGACTTTAGTGCTGAGTCATAAATGACAAAAAGGTTCTGAAGACACCAAAGCAGAAGATCATGATCGACTGGATCATAAGCTGCTGAGAGATCAAGAACAGTCAGAAACTCACAAAGGGTTTGTACATGCATGTACTCTCTTGGAGAGTGTGCCTGTTAGATCTTAAGTAGAGAAACAGATTCTGTGATTTGTAACATTGATGAAGCTTCAGTTTGTTGCTCTGTTTGTAATCTGTATGTTTTTTTTTTTTGCTTCAGTGTAACATAGTTTTCAACAGAAAGTCAATCAATCCAGCATCGCTTCGAGTCTGTCTGTCTCTCATAATAAACCTCTCTCTCCCACGCTCAGAGTTCTAATCATCCATTAAAACCGGGATTGTTACAGGAAGGGAGCCGAATAGCCTCACAGTTTCTGCTTTTCTCCAAATGATCAATAAACCTCAGTCACAGAAAAGCAGCATTGATCAAACATCACTCTTAATTTCTCTGCCATCATCACTTCATTGATCATATTTCAGAGAGACGGCTTGAGTTCAGGAGAGCTGAACAGACCTACTGTTAACCGCTGAAGCGCATTGTAGCACACAGTGTTTGTGAACAGTTGCCCAGTGATCTCAGAATTAATCGAAGGATTAAATATTTTATAAATCTAACACTACCACAGGGTTCATCTTGAGGGTTGAGTGGCACACAGACTCTTAATTTAGAAATCATGGCACAATGTTTGCCTCCTTTTTTAGTGTATTTTTGGAAAACTTTATTATGAAATTCAAATTCAATTTGGGATTGCATAAAACGGTGGACTCCTTTCCAAGCCAAGCCCTGCGTCCTAATCGCTGCACTATCCACACTTTTTTTGTGTGTCCCAAATCGTGGTGTCCATAAAACAAAGTGTCCAAGGGAGTAATGTATGTGTCCTTTTTCCAGTTAGATGAAAAATCTGAAGTGCAGATCAATGAACGCTCAACCAGCGGATAATACTCTGCGCTCGGGCTCAACCAGCGGATAATACTCTGCGCTCGGGCTCAACCAGCGGATAATACTCTGCGCTCGGGCTCAACCAGCGGATAATACTCTGCGCTCGGGCTCAACCAGCGGATAATACTCTGCGCTCGGGCTCAACCAGCGGATAATACTCTGCGCTCGGGCTCAACCAGCGGATAATACTCTGCGCTCGGGCTCAACCAGCGGATAATACTCTGCGCTCGGGCTCAACCAGCGGATAATACTCTGCGCTTGGGCTCAACCAGCTGATAATACTCTGCGCTCGGGCTCAACCAGCGGATAATACTCTGCGCTCGGGCTCAACCAGCTGATAATACTCTGCGCTCGGGCACAAACAGGGTCTCTTTGTAATACGACTCGTTTTTAAGAAAAGGCACAGAAAAAAATATCACTTTCTACACTTTCTTCTGAAAATGAGTATCTACTTAAAGGGTGCAGTATTAAGCCTGATCTGTACTTCTGCATCAACATTTCACAGACTGGTTGATTGACTGGTTGCACTTACAATTTCCTCTGATGTCTACTTTCTCTTCTTTTAACTGCTTATAGTAAAAGTTATTCCACATTACTAAGCCAAAAACAAAGCATGAGTGAAGAGCGGAAGCCCACACAGCAGAACCCTAAAAAAAGTAGCGGTCGCCAACTAACTTTAAGAAGTGTAATTAAAGAGCAACGGAAGACCAAGCGCACAAGTATTTATATGCTGTTGATGACGCATGGATACGCATGGAACCTACGAAACGAGAAATTGTCAAACCTGAAGCTATATGCCACAGACTTCAGCTCTTTCACTGCCTTCCACCAACAAGTAAGACTCCTTTTTCTCAGTAGAGCACTTGTTTTGCTGGTCGACTGTTTGTAGCATGTTCCAAACATGTCACGACCGTGCAAGTCTGTTGGATGTGGTGGATCGATTGCATTGACGGAAAGCCACGATCATTGCCTCGGTTGTCTTAGGCGTAGACATGAGGATGGAGTTCTTTCAGTCCACCACCGGAGGCTTTGTAGCTCCTGCCTGCTGCATCGAAGAGAGACGGTACATCACTCTCCCCCTCTGAGGTGAAGGCAGGATGGACAACACGGTGGCTGTGGCATACATCAAGGAGGGATACGCTCACCCTGTTTGTCAACTCTCGCCTCAGCAGGTTGAATCAGACAGCGGATGTCTCAGTGGAAACCCCGGTCAGGAGAATGGCAACTCCATCCCCTGGCAGTCCAGCAGATCTAGGAACGCTTTGGTATAGCGGAGGTAAACATGTTCGTCGCCCCAGAGAATGCTCAGTGCCAGTTGTTCCACACTATCCTCTCATGATAGATGCGCTGGCGCATTGCTGATCCAGGAAGAAATGCCTTTATGCGTCTCCCACAGTGAGCCTCCTTGCAACCCTGTTGTGCAAGATCAGGTAGGACGAGGCAGAGGTCCTAGTGGTGGCACTTTTTTGGCCCAACCGGCCTTGGTTCGTAGAACTCTGCTCCCTCGTGACAGTCCCTCCCTGGCCAGTTCCTCTGTGGCCAGACCTTTTGACCTAGGGATGTGGGTACAAGCACCCGCATCCAAACCTCTGGAATCTCCACGTCTGGCTCATCATGCCGCGGAGGACCCCCGGGTAATGCCACAGTCTGTGGTTCAAACTCTGGGTCTTGCCAGAGCTCCCTCTACTAGTGCCTATTATGCCGTGGGGTCGGTTCGTCGACTGGTGTCACTCTCACCAAGTAGACCCGAGTAGCTGCCCCGTTGAAATCGTGCTAACCTTCTTGCAACAGGGTCAGGATCAAGGACTGTCTCCGTCCACCCTGAAGGTTTATATCGTTGCGATTTCTGCCTATCACCTTCTGATTGAAGGCAACACGTTGGGACGACATTAGTTAACGGTCAGATTTTTTAAAGGAGCCAGAAGCGTTAGACCCTCTAGGCCGTACTTTGTTCCCTCCTGGGACCTTCCATTGTCCTTGGAGGACATCAAGATCCTCCATTCGAGCCACTTGAATCCAGCGCTCCTGGTTGTGTTAGGCTCGATTAAGAGGGTGGGGGATCTGCAGGCACTCTCTGTCAATGAGACCTGCTTAAAGTTCGGACCTGGTGGTACTCATGTTATTCTGAAGCCCAGGCCTGGATATGTGCCCAAGGTTCCTACCATCCCCTTCAAAAGTCAGGTAGTGAACCTCCAAGCTCTGCCCGGAGAGGAGGCAGCATCAGCCCCTGTTCCCAGTTGTCCAGTTTGAGCACTGACGATCTATTTAGAAAGGACCCGGAACCTTAGATCAGCTCTTTGTATGCTTTGGAGGACAGCAGACGATAGGGAAGGCTGTCTCCAAACAAAGGTTGGCCCACTGGCTAGTGGAGGCCATCTCTACCGCATACACAGTGTCCGACGTCCCTTGCCCCCTGCAGTTGAGAGCCCACTCTATCAAGGGTGTCGCGGCCTCCTGGGCTTTGGCAAGGGGGACTCCGGTGGCAGAGAGTGAGTGGAGTATTCTTATGTTCTGTCCACGTGTCACATGTGTCACGCTCGTGTCCGGTTTATGCGGGACGCCGTGTTCACGTGACCATCAGCGCGTTCGCTTATTGGCATGTTGAAAACATTGTGGAGTGATTAGAGCACCCCTAGCGGAGCTTCCCATAGTCGTCACAGACATAAGTCTCCGTTACCTATTCGGGGAATGCAAACGGAAATAGAGAACTGTAAGGATAAAATTAGCAGCTTTTTAATCAGCAGCAAAATTATGTGTTTGGGTGATTAATTTTACAAGAGTTATTTAGATTCTACAAAAAAAACAAAAAAACAAGCTTGCTTAAAAATAATATGTGTCTGGGTAAATCATTTTTTACAAGATAAATTCAAGTAGATTCTGAAAAAAAATAAAGGCTTAAAAACTGCTTAGCAATTGTTTGTGTAATATTGTTACCATATTTTTTGTAGATACTTTTTTTACAGTGTAGAAAGAGAAATTTGTTGCATTTTTGTAGAATGTTTCAAAAACATCTTGGATATAATACAGTTTGTTTTCTTTTGTTCTGTCTTTGTATGCCCTTTTTTCTTTCTGTACTGCCATAAATGAAGTCCCATTGTTCACATTATTGCTTAGAAAATTAATATTTTAGACTTTAATGTTATTGTGAGCATGTTCCAGTTTATACAGTTATTGCTGACAAAAAACCTTTGCGTCCTAAATATCATTTCATTTTAATCCTCCAAAAGAGCTAGAATAAATTCCAATAGCTGAAATAAACAAGATTTTTTCTAAAAAAAAGTTTTTCTTGAACGTTTGATTTTGCATGACTTGTTTCAATCACGTTCTGACATTTTGAGTTTTTTAAATTGCACGATGTAATTTACATGTTAGTAGTGTAATACTAATATTCTACACCATAGTTTCTTTATTTCTTAATGTTTTTAGTGTCGTGTAAAATGCCTAGGCTCCTTTAAAATCTAACACTTAAAGACTTTTACTGAAGTTGGAGATTTTTCCAGATCCCTCTGTCAGTGTTCTGGTGATTCATGCAGTAGGTGGCGATGTTCCCCCACAGTTTGCGCCTGCAGCTCAATAAACTCCTGCAGAGATTCAGCCTCTTCATTCCTCGTGCTCAGGTGCACCAGAACACAGTTTAGAGATGTTCTATTGCACATGCAGGGAGAATAAACAATAACCTGAGTCTTTCAACCTAAAGAAAGAAACAGTTGTCGCTTATTGTTACTAGAAAAAAGAAACACATTGACAATTGTGTTGTTACTCAAAATATGCCGTAAAACTTTAAAAAAGACAGAACACAAAGAGACTGAATAAAATATTCAAATGCAAATATTTTATGAAATCAGTTTAAAAATGTTATGATATTGTTTTTAAACTCACTTCTTGCTTGAGGAACTGCCAAGAAGCTTTTTTGGAATAGCATGAAGCTCTGGCATCTTCCGAATTTAGTTCAAGCGGAGTTCAGCCAGTGCAGTACAAGAGGTCAAAGTGAGAGGATTTGTTTTTATTATTATCTAGAATTTATTTGCATCTTTGTTGAAGCCAGCTCTTTTTCTCAAATAGAGTTGTGAACATATTCAAGGATCGTCACTGTAACCAAACCCATACAGCATAAACATCAGTTTTAAATGATTATTATTAAATATACCTATATCTACTATTGTGTATTTTGTCTAGACAAAAATAAGGATAACTTGGGCATAAAACATGTTTGGTTTCCAAAGAAATTTTACATAAATTAAATTAACTGTTAAATATTGAGTTAAATGCATGCTTTGTCATATGTTATCTTGTGACCTTATATTTACATTTTACCAGGCTTCCGTGTGCACTGTAGCGTGTTTTTCAAAATAATTTGACTAAATGACACCCCATGATTGGTTTAATGAACTTTATTGTACCCTCAAGCTGCTCCCAGATCAGCTCAATAGGGTTCAGATCAGAGAATGGCCTTTTTAATGCCGCCAGTTTGGTTTGTTTTTGAGGTGTGCTAGTTTAGATTAAGTTGTAATGTCGTTTCAAACTTCTGACTGGTGCTTTTTATAACAGGTAAGTGCAAAAGACTTAAAAAACTACAACGTCTTGCAGTGTGACGTCATCTCGTGCCGGGAGTTTCCTCAAGCGCGCGTAAAGTGGGCGGAAGTGAAGCGATCGACCGCCTCCACTCTCAGTTTCTCTGTCACGCTGTTGCAGTCAGACACACAGGCTCTCATTAAGCAACAGCAGCAGCGGCTCACAGGTGAGCGGTTCACCCGGTAAACAAGCGATTAACTTTCTATGTAAAGATGTAGAGAACAGATAAATATCGTTTTTGTAGCGTCTGTGGTCGGATGAGCGGAGTTTCTACGTCGTTTGAAAGTTGTCCGTTATTTTCTGAAATGTGTCCGTTATTTTTGAGCGGCAAAGCGTTTGCGAGCGATCACTCGTGTTTTTGATGGAGAAGTTATTTAAAAGTCCTCAGAAGGCTTGACAATGGCGTGTCTGACAAGTATAAATGTTTATATGTGTGGTTGTTGAAGTTGCTTAGGTTGTTATTGGTTCAGTTTTTGTTTTTCGTAGTTGTGAAGGAGGAAGCCTCCTGTGTGTTTACCAGCTAAAGTAATTTGGGTTTAACGTAAACGCTACATATTTTCTTTTTTAATGTAAGTTTTAGATGACACTAAAGACAAAAAAACAAAAAACAAAAAAAGAGTCCGAGTCCGAACAGGAAGACACGTTATTATATGTTCGAGTTCTTTAATGCAATTTTTGATCATATAATGTTGTTTCCCCTACCATACCATGTAGTAATGAAAAATTTATGGTTCAAGTTGAGGGACTCTGTGTCAATTTAACTCTATTTAGAGTAAGACCAAATCTATTTTGAGCTAGATTTGAATCTTTAATTCTACATTTTTAATGTTTGTTTTTACTAGGAGAACAAGGAGAAAACATGGGTTCTTGGTTAATTGTGTGGAATGTTGCAAACAAACAGCAGTTATACAAGTACGAGTTTGGATTTTTATGCTGCTTTTATTCACAAGTATATCATTATTTTGGCTTGGGAAAGCCAACGTACTGTTTTAGCTTTTAAACTTATTAATATTATTAATGTTCTTATTATAGATACAAATTTCTAAATGTAGTCAATGTTCCATGCGTGTGATTCCTGAGGCTGAGACATCTTTATTACTTACCTAAATGAGTGTAGAAGGTTCCGCTTAATGTATTAAAGAATCTTAATAAAGAAAACTACTTTGAATATTTGTTTTTTGCATAAATTGGTAAAACTTTATTACACTTTCTCCTTAAGTTCAAAAGCATAAATAAAAGAGTTTGTCGAGATGAACACTTAGATGTAATTAGCCAATAGGCTTGAAGGTAGCTAATATATCCTCACTAGCCTGGTTAGCACCAGTTTGGACTTCCTTTTGCCTTCAGAACTGACATGGAGTGTTATTCTGCTGGAAGCAGCTTCAGAAGACGGGGACACTGTGCTCATAAAGAGATGGAGATGGTCAGGAGCAGTATTCAGGGAGGCTAACTCAATGTTCGATTGGTGTTAATAAGCTCAAAGAAAATATACCCCGCTCTATTCCCCCACCAGCATCAGCCTGAACTGGTGATACCAGAAAGGATTCATTCATATGCTTGCATGAGCTAGACACCAAATTCTGAGCCTACCATCCGAATGTGACAGCAGAAAGCAAGACTCGTCAGTGGGCAATGTTTTTACATTCCTCTATTGTCCAATTTTGGTGAGATCGAGCGAATTGTAGTTTTCAGGTTTTAGTCAAACCTAGCAAACATCTGGACGTGCAATGCCCTTCGATTCAACGTCATTTCGCGACGTGCAGTCCTCGGCCAATAGTGGTGCAAAATGGGAATTTAGATGATGTCACTGATGTCTTCAGCTGCTGAATCCCACGTCTCCGCTGCTCGTCTTTTCCACGTCTTTTTCTCTGGCCATTTTTGAACATGGGAAAGTTTTTCTTTACAAACCAAACCTACAGCCTTTTACAACCATAAGCATCAAAGCAACACATGCGCACACCCATTAACGTTATGAAACACATTTAGAAGGCTGAAAACGTGCACCACACGTGCACCACACGTGCATCACCTCCTCACTGCACATCCTCTAAAATGACTCAAACAACTCAGAATAGTTTAGAAAGATAATTTTTTATTACAAAACTCCTGTAAAATACATTCAACGACCTCAATGATTCAAGGGAAAACTGTCTAAATTAATAAATTAAGATAATACTCAATTAAGGATTTAAATTTATGCAAAACAAACGTCCCTTTTTTATTCCCCAAAGCAAACGTACAAGTTTTAGATTACATTTTATTAGACGAGTGCCGTTTAAAATCACATAAACTGTAAAACAATAGCTTTTAATGCAGCCCCAGACACTCATATAAATAAAAGCATTTTTACCGCATCTTTTTCAGCTACAAAGTTGGTAAGTTGGAGTGAATGAGAGCTGCTCACTTCTGCAGTATGACTCTGTAGGCTGCTCAGGGTGTAGCCTGCTGTAGCCTATCCTCCTCAAGGTTGGACATGTTCAGAGATGCTCTTCTGCATCCATCAGCTGTAGCTAGGGATTATTTGAGCTCCTGTTGCCTTTCTAACAGTTTAACAGCATTAACAAGGGATTTGCCCCACAGAACTGCCACTCAAGATATTTTCTGTTTTTCGGGGCATTCGCTGTAAACCCTATAAAGGGTTGAGCGTGAAAATCCCAGTAGATCAACAGCTTCTGAAATACTCGGAGCAGCTCATCTGGAACAACAACCATAACACATTCAGAGTTACTTAAATCAATTTTCTTCTCCAGTCTGATGCTCGCTTTGAACTGCAGCAGATCCTCTTCACCATGTCTGTATGCCTAAATCCACTGAGTTGGTGCTGTGTGATTGGCCGATTAGAAATTCCCGTTAACAAGGAATTGGACAGTTGTACCTAATCAAGTGGCCGGCTAGTGTATAAACACTACTTTTTCTCCTCTTCAATGACAGCTTTTCAGCATTCCTCCTCCACCTCTTTCTTGAGGAGGAAGCTTCTGAATTTCTTCCATAATTCTGAGCTCGGAGCTCTCCTCCGGACAGTGTGCCAAAACTCTGTTATATTACACATATGCGAGAACTCCTGAAATGGGGGAAAAGCAGAGTTAAAGTATTGGGAATGGGAGCCTGTGATTGAGCTGCAGTCTGCCCCACCTTTCACCTAATGTGATCTGATGATTGGTTCCAGCAGAACCCTCTGACCCTAACCAGGATTGAGAGAGTATAATGATGGATGAATGAAGGGTGAAATCTTAATTTAAAAATACCTACTTTTGTTCAGATTTTAGATCAACACAGACAAAGAAATAATTGAAAAGGATCAGAATGTCTTTCAAGGCACACAAGAGTTAATGTTAAGAAGGGTGTTGAGCGTTATTCGGTATTGATAATTGTCATAGTACACAGAACTTTCGTATACCTTGCGCAGAACCAATTTTCCGTGGTAATATTAGCTCAAGAGTCCTGTGAGATAAAACACTCGCACTCTTCCTGCTCAGAGATTAAAACTGGCATACTTTTATCCTATTTTTCCACATAAACAAGCTTTATTTAGACCAATTTTCATTGTCTTTGCATCTTTCCTTCTACATGATGTAATCATCTGGTGGACCAATCAGAAGCCATGCTTTGAGAAGGCGGTAACTGATGCTTCTGATCATGCTCATGTCTAAAGAGAAACTGGCGGCGGTCAGAGTGATTGATTTATAGAGCGGTGTCAGTTCCAGAGGGCGCTGTTGAAAACAGCAGCTGCAATTTATTTATTTATTTATTTTTTTAAACCCTGATCAAACACTGACACCACTCTGCTTGTCTACCGCTCTGGAGCTGGTTTTAAAAGTCTTCTAAAAGAGATTTATTTTAAAGTCTTTATCTGAGCAAGAGAAGATGCTGTTGCGAAAAATGTACACAAAACAATGTAGAGTTCTTTCTCTTCATGAAGAAGCAGAAAACAGGAGAAAATAGAGAGATTAACTTCAGCTGGAAGAGGAAAAATAATTACTTTAATAATTAAAAACGTTGTTCAATATGTTTCAATTTAAGGATCTGAATGAATAACTTGTATTATATTTATAAAAAATAATTTTTCAATGTCTGATATTTGTTTTATTATATATTATTTAATATATAGTTTTAGTTTGTGTTTTATTATGTATATATATATATATATATATATATATATATGTGTGTGTGTGTGTGTGTGGATATGTATATAAATATTAATTAGCGGTCGGCGATATGGATTGAAAATCACATCACAATATTTTCCACTGTAAATTTTACACGCAGTATTATATCGCGATATGACGAAAAAGACGTCACTTTTTAGTCGACCTTAATAGCATTAGAGGCAACATTTGAATTTTAACCTTATTTAACGTGTGATGTTATACAGAGAACTGAAAAGAGAGTCTGTGATTGACTGAGTGAGTGCACTGAGGGGACGCCCCAGATTTATCTCTGGATTTAGCGAGTCTTCAGGCCCCCTAGCGACTTTTTAAAAATAAGCTAGCGATTATTCTGCTGCTGTTCCTGGCGCCTTTTAACAACTTAGTTTGTTCTAGCTGATGGGCTTTTTCAGAGCAGCGCTGATGCAATCTTTACCTGATTAGCTTCCCCCTCTGCTCTTGTAAATATACATAAATAAAGGGGCGGAAAGATGACGAAGTGGTGGAGTTCGTTGGCAGTTCCATCTTCGCTAAGTCCATTTTGCCGTTGTGGCCCTAGGCAAGCTACTTCGCCCACATTGCCCTGTGTGGATGTGTGTGACTGGTGGAGTGTGTTTGGTGGATGTGTGAGACTGGTGGGGAGTGTTTGGTAGATGAGTGTGACTGATGCGGTGGGTATGGTGGATGTGATTGATTAGTTAGGTGTATTTATAACTGGTGGAGTGTGTTTGGTGGATGTGAGTGACTGGAGGGGTGTGTTTGGTGGATGTGTGAGACTGGTGGGGTGGGTGTGGTGGATGTGATTGACTGGTTTGGTGTATGTATAACTGGTGCAGTGTGTTTGGTGGATGTGAGTGACTGGTGGGGTAGGTTTGGTGGATGTGAGTGACTGGTGGGTTACGTTTGGTGGATGCGTGACTGGTGGGTTACGTTTGGTGGATGTGTGACTGGTGGGGTGTGTTTGGTGGATGTGTGTGACTGGTGGGGTGTGTTTGGTGGATGAGTGTGACTGGTGGGGAGTGTTTGGTGGATGTTTGGGACTGGTGGGGAGTGTTTGGTGGATGTGTGTGACTCGAGGGGTGTGTTTGGTGGATGAGTGTGACTGGTGGGGTGTTTGGTGGTGGTCAGGAGGTCATAGGCGCAGAATGGCAGCCACATTCTGTCAGACTGCCTCTGATCACTACCAGAGTGTGAATGTGGATTGAATGAATAATGCTCTGATAATTGTAAAGTGTCTTTGAGCATCTGGAAAAGCGCTATATAAATTGAAGGCATTATTATTATAAAGTATGTACACTTTCTTCTGAAAATGAGTATCTACTTTAAGTATATGGATTGGAATGCAGCAAAGGATTGAGGAAGTAGAAAGATGGATAAATGAAGGGTGAAATTTTAATGTAAATATACTTACTTTTGCTTTGATTTTGGATCAACACAGATAAAAAAAAAGGATAAAATCAAGTGAAAAGGACCAAAGCGCCCTTCAGGGCACTCAAGAGTTAATGTGAAGTTGAGAGTCATAGCCCAGTAGAAGACAAGAGCGCTTTGTTTGGTTGGAATAACTCGGTCTAATCATTAGTTGTGAATGTTCCAGAGCACACCTGTGTTTTACAGGGACGCTTAGCATGGTTTTCCAGCTGACTAACCTTCCAGCTAACACATAGCAACGTCTGGGAGGGGTGCACGGGTCGAGTCGCTAGATACGGTTCAGAGGTCAGGCTTGCGTGGCTAAACATTAAACTGTCACATGTTCCATTGAAAGTCCAGACCTGTTCAAGACTGTTTCTTCATGTGCGGATGGTGTAATAAATCCCTAAATTACCACCTATGGATTGCCTGTCCTCACATGCTGTGATTTAGCGCCTGTCTGTGTGTCTGTACTGTGTGTAGACCTAGGTAATCGCTCAGTTTGGTGTAAGAGGTTGCTGTTTTTGGCAGAATTTTCATTTTATGTGTGTGTTTAAAAGCTTTGTTGGTGTATGAGCAGAATTGTTTGGTTGTGCTTTGGGAAATTATCTTGCTTTTTTAAGATGTTTTACTGCTTGAGTTTCATTGAACGAGTCAGAGAGTGCTGAAATAGGGTCGTTTCTTTATTCTAAATGAGTTCTATATTTCCTAAAGGCTTGATTTTAATTCTGATGGTGTTAATGGCAAGCACCCAAGGACTAAATATGTCAGTCCTTCCATGCAAAAAAAAAAAAAAATCACCAAGTTGAAAAACATAAATGGGAAGATATTTTAAAATATAAACAAAAAAGTACAAAATAGAAAGCACAGAGAATTACAACCAATTCACACTAAAAATGTTTTTAATGAACAAAACAAACATAAAATTCAACGATGCACACAGAAAAAAGTAATTCAAAAACATCAAAACACAAATACCAGAGTTACAAACAGAAATATGAGAAATAAAATCCTGGATAAATAAATACATTCTCAGAGATTGTACATGTTAACACATATTTCAAAATGTATGTATATTTCTAAGCCTTTTTGCATTGCATGTTTAAAAACGGTTTTAAATGTTTATTTAAAGAGTTATGCATCTGTGATGGATGTGACATGTGAAGTTTTTTGCAGAAATTCTGTGATACCAAAATAAAATAATTTCAGCAGAAAAGGTAAGAAACGATAATCTCTCTGAGATTTGCTTTTATGAGGAAGATTTTGTCATGGGCGTGACCGATATGAAAATGCTTCAAAACTTAAATCAAGATAAGTTTTTGGGTTTCTAAATACAGATACAACTAAAAGTATACAAAACAAAAAATACACAGGGGAGAAAATGTAAAATCCATCAATATCAGAGACATAAACAGACTTGTTTTATTACATGCAAGTATAATTAAAATGACAAAAAAGCACAAAACGTAAAGGTGCAGAATGGAAGAATTGAACCAAAGGTAATCAGAAGATGATCGCTATGTGTCGAGAGACGTTACGCTATTATGTTCAGTTCTAAAATAAGTACTAATGAAACTGAAATTATTGCTATCAAAAGAAAATCTGCATTTAGAATTTTAGTGTGAGACATGCCCTTTGTTTGTGTGTTGAGACGAAATAGTTCCTCCCTTGAGTTTCCCAGGCTCATAGACATAAATCAGGTTGCCAGATTGTGCGGAAACACACCCCTCCATAAACCTCCAAACCTTTAAGCCAAAGTTATTTTTAAAGCGTTTAGGATATTATGTATTTATAACAAAATACGCTTTTCTTAATACTGAAACATGCTTGCCATGATTGATGATGTCTTGTACATCTGGCAACCCATCATCTGGGGGAAGGGGAGGGGGTCAAGAGGCTTTGCTAATTTTTTAGTTGCTATCTCACATTTGGCCAAAATTCTACAGACTGCACCTTTTAAGTACAATTGAAAAAATCTGAACCTATGGGAAAAGTCAAAGTTGGACTTTTTTTTACATGTTAAAACAGATTTAAAAAATGCTAATACAAATGCGAATGGTATGTGCTTTATTCGCTCAGTTGTTATTGCGCAGCTGCTCTTTTTCCAGGGCTTGTGGTGGCCGTCACCAAACTGCCTGGTGCCACTCACACCCGAGAAAAGCTCTTCTGACTGACGCTTCAGAGGAAGAGAGTGCTTCAGTTCGCACAGGTTTACGTCAGATGAGGACAGACATGCTAAGCCTTGCACTTTAGGGGTATTAGAGTCTAAACGCCGTGTTCCTGAATGCTTGCAGCACCACAAACACTGAGTGAAACTCAAAACCGGTTTCATTAGAAGAAGAGCAGTTTATGGAATACAATTGCTCTCAGAATAACATGTATGTATTTAATTTAGTGGTGTGTAACGTTAATGTCCTCATACAAGTTTTAACAGGAACATGTGTAGTTTTGAGCTATTGTACAAATTGGATTACTAAATTTATGCATTCACAATTTTTTTTGTGTTTGTTTGAGTTCAACTTGAACATGCACGACTGAAAATGCACAGACTCTGTGGAACTCTCTTCCGAGGAAACTCAGGGATGCACAGAGCTACACCATTTTTAAACTTAAAACTCTTAAAACTTTTTTTTAACTGACTTATGATCGTTGACATTTTATACTTTCTATTTCTTTTAACTTTAGACCTGGATTTTAATTTCCTTGTCTGACTTGAAGTGTCTTGTTTTTATCTTGTTTTATTCAGTTTATTTCTGTTGTTCATGTACTTTTGTTTTACTGTTTTACGTTTGTTCTCTACTAAGCACTTTGGGAAGCCAGCTTGAATAATGCTCTATAAATAAGTTTATTATCTTTATTAGTATTTATACACAAAACCTTGTTTTTCAACAGCTCCGTCACCCACACAAACCAGAGATTTGCAAACACAAGCTGCTCTGTGAAAGGACTCTCAAAGATACATAATCACCCTCACAACTGAGTTTATCTATTAGTAGATTTACAGTAATTAGTGGAACGTACAGGGAGAGCTGCAAAACTAGACGAAGAGCAGCTAGCACCAGATAGATGCCAAATCATACATTTTTACCATGTTTACTCACATTCATTGATAAGTTGTGCTTACTCAAAAAATTGATGTAAATAGTTACAGTTTTTTTTGAGTAGTGAGAGTTTTCATTTTAAGCTTGCAGAAATATTGTTTTTCGTTTATTGTACTGAAAATAATTGATTTGTTCTAAATGTAAATACAGCCTAGCCTGACCAAGTCTTCATAAATTTTTACAGTAGCAATGTAAACTTTGATAATTATTGAAGGTTTGTTTCGCCTCTCCAAGTGGGGAGCTATCGAGCAGAACACATCCGGGTTTACAATGTAGGATTATTTGAGACTGGCTTAGCCCAGAGGGAAAAAATGAGGTAAGGAAGACGAGCATTCACTATGTCCTCTTCAAAAGTATGCTCAAATTGAACTCAACTTTAATAATGGTTCAACCTTAAATGGTTAACAATGTCCGGAATTCAGGTTTTTCTACAAATGCTGCTAAAGCAAACAGAAAGGGAGGAATAACACCTGAAGCTGAGCCGGATAGAAAAAACCCTGATGTTATTCTAAGTCTGTTTGCTGATCTAGATTAGATGAGATGAGCTAATCGTCCCGTTGCAAAACAAAAATGCTGCTCTCATGCCTTCTGGCATGGAAACCAGTTCAATCCCTTTAACTGACATACTCCCGATGTTCTATATAGGTGCACCAATAAAGGCACTTCTCTCAATCTCTAATTAATTCTCTAATTGTTATTTTGAAGAATAGATGTTTAGTTCCTTTTCTGTTCTCATCCATGATAAACCTTTTAACCATTTTTTTGTTTTTATTTCTCTGTTTAGCTTGATTTCTAACCTTAACACCTTTCAACATGCATTTCACAGTCAGTCCATGTTAAAGCTTGGGCCTCGCATCAATGAGTTAAACGTTCTGTTTCAAACCTCCAAAGTCATTGAGCACAGAGTTCAAAGGATTATTGAATTTGGTCGTTATTCACTTACATCCATGTCATTTACAAGGCTTTTTTCTCCTCAGAAGTCAATTTGGGATTTTTTTATTCAAAGCAAAGAGACTATTCCATTCACTCTCGACTAACTAGATGTGTCAAGGTCAAAGAATGCATTAAAACCTCTTTCAAAGTACTCCATCAGGGGTTCAGTAGAAACTTTATGGAGCATGTCCCAAAACTGTCTGTCTTACTGCGTCTCTTTCTCCCTCTCCCTCTCTTTCTCTCTCGTTCTCTCAACAAGCCATCAATAACTGGAGAAGAAGTCTGTGCTGATGAAGGCTACGTTCAGGCTGCAGCCCAAAGTTGCCCATCTCTGACCTTCCGGGTCAGTCAGCGTGTACGTTCTTCATTGAGATGAGCTACATTAGCGCTTCATCTGATTGGTTGGTGGGTGGAGCTTCGATCAGTGGGTGTGGCTACATCCATCAAGTCGTTTTGAGCTCCAGAAAAAGAAAAGCGTATTACACAAACATGAACCGATCTGAATATGACTCGAGGTGTTTTTAATGAGGGAACGATACTAAAACATAAGAGAAACGTCTGAAAAGTTGAGTTCACATGATACGGCAGCTTTAACTGTGAACATGTTTTCTCATAACTATTTGAAGAGGTCGTGCTGAAGGAATATTGCTCATTGTCAGCAGCTTGTTTTTTTTCCTGTTGCCACTCATTCTCATTGACCTCCGGTGCCCCTCATCTGTCTGTTTCCATAAACACACCGGGGTCGAGGTCTCTCTCAGAGTTTGATGGATAAAGCTAATTATAAAGGCGCGTTGTTTGTATAGTGCCGCGATGTGAGGTCCGCAGGCGCAGAAGAGCAGCTCAATGACGGCGACATTAACTTTAACATTAAAGCTCCAGGGGGCACATTCCAGAACGAGACCCCTGCCGTCTAATCTGCTCGTCTGGAATGTTTCTGTTTGGATTTTACTAGAGGTTTACTTCAACAGGGACTGTGACACTCACCGTCAGCTCTTAAAATACTTTCCTGCGCTCATCAGCGTTAAGAATAGAGATGACTCCTTTGCTTTATCTGCACTTGTGTGATAAGTTTAGACATGAAACATCTTGTGCTTGGATTTATTTAGACGTTTTTTACATCTGCGTGTGCTTTGCTTGAGTTTTGTCTAGTGGCTGCCATGTATGGAAAGAGAATTGTACCAAATGTCTGATTTTATGTTTTTGAAAATTGAATATAAATTGATAGAAAGTGAAATTCTATGTACAAATAGATAAAAATGATCTACAAAAATTTGAAAACCACATTAAATTAGTTCCAGCTTTCAAATTAGTTTGAGAAATAGATTCTCAAAACCTCTTTTTTATTTTAATTGTTTTTTTTTTTTTTCGTTTTCTGTCCCATTTTTTCAGTTTCAGTTTATAGTTTTTCAGGTTGTTTTCTTTATTTAGTTTCACTTTTGGCACAAATCTCTCAGGGAGGGTGACACGTTTGCCCCATGTTGGGTTTAAAGTCAATACACATACTTACTCAGAACACCACTGACCAATAAGACAGATAAGTTAAGCCCCACTAGCTGAAAGATTTGTGCCAGAAGTGAAACAAAAAAAATCAAAAATGGATACAAAAAAATGTAATGATAAAAGAGGTTTTAAAAGAAAGCTGGAGCTAATTTAACGTGGTTGCCATCGTTGTAGATTTTTTTAAATTATGTTTGTTGTGTAAAAATTATTTTTTTTCGCTCTCTCTGAATTTATTTTTGTTCCACTTTTATAATTTTAACATTAAAATTTTGGCCAGAATCTCATTCTATTCTGGTTTCTATGTTCATTAGTACTCGGACGTGGAACAGCATGAGTGGCAGCTTCAGTGTGACCTTGATTGGACCTTCACCATGGGGCTTCAGGCTTCAGGGTGGCAAGGACTTCAGCATGCCTCTGACCATCTCCAGAGTGAGTCCGACTTATCATTTTTTTATTCAACTGATTTGACAGAGTTTTGCTTAAAAGCAGACTTCCCATGGATGCTTCACTTAAGGGGTCAAAAAAGTTCCTGGAGGGCTGCAGCCTCTGTTGGTTTATGTTCCAACCCTTTTTCAAGAGATACACTGGCAATTATACACCAGAGCCTAATCTCTAATCTCAAGTGTTTAAAATTGCATGAAATAAAAACAAAAATTGGAACGTTGCTTGGTCACTGATTAACGAGGACTGGCCTCATAAGTCACTACTTACTCAAAACTCACCAGAGCTGAGTTTCGATTTGTCCAATGTTCTAATAGATTTAAGTGAAAACACTGTGTAGCTTTTCCAGTTTTAAATATAATTTATATTGGCTTAAAAGTGCCAAATGGTGCCGTTTTTAAACTTTTTTTTCTCAGAAAACATTGGTTTTCTGCGGGGTATTTTAAAAAGTCTAAAATTTAAAAGCCCAAATTTTAAATGTTAAAAAGTAAAAATAGTTTTTCACAGCTATTATTTTCCTTATGTCCATGTAAAGCTCATCATATGTGTGTTTTGTTGTTGCTTAGGGTTGCCAGAGATTCCAAAAATGCTTCTAAATGCTAAACAGGATGAGAGCGAGGGTTGCCAAAGTTTAAGAAAATGTCTCTAAACTCATGAAATGTTACCCCAAACTTATTTTCCACACTGAACAACAATACAATTGGCTGTAATTTCTATAGTATTGTATTTATTTTTTCTGGTTATGAAGCTAAGACCAGCTTTTTTCAGGAAACCTAGCTCCACCTGAGCTGAAGCTCTTATAGACAAATTACATTTTTTTTTACAAAAATTAAGTAATAAAAAGCTAAATTCTATATTCATCATCTTTTTAAAAAATCTACAAAAAGGCTGAACTTATCGGCCCCCTCATTGGTTGACGGTGTTCTCAGTAATCTATCGGTATTGGTTAATTGATTTTAAAACCAACATGAGGCAAACGCATTCTTAACAAGCCGTTTTTTACCAACCTAAGCAGCTTAATGGTGGGCTGCTACATCTCAATAGTTGTCTCTTTTAAGAGTGATTTAGAACAAGTTGTGTGACTCTGGGTTTTAAATGTGAACTGGTGTTTATCTTTTGGTTGCCAAGTCACCAGAGGGAACATTCTAACACTTTTCTGCTTCACCCTGTACTCGGTTCACACTCCAGTGCTGAGATAACCTCTCCCAGAGCAACTTGATTCAGAAAAAGAAGATACTTTACTCTTAAAAACATGAATACAATGTAAGCTTTAAACCACACTGGGGATGTAATAAAAAAACAGGTGAGATCTTTACATTAATGTAAAGACAATTAAGTAAAATGTTAGAATCAAGTCTTTAAAAATGAAGCCGTAAGGCATGCTGCATTCAAACATGCAACAACATACAGGTTTTAAATAAACAGTGTTTTAACGTAACGCACACAAAAATTTATCATGGGGCTTATAATTGTCATTAAAAAAATGTATATCATTAAAAATAAAGTGCATGTTTACTAAAAAAAGTTTTCTTAGTTTCTTTTAAAATATTGAGAGTATTTCACCGATAAAATAAAGAAAAAACAATTACCAATTTTTTTAAGCTAATTTGTGTAATTTTTAGGATTAAACAGAGGAACCTTTATAACATGTAATAAAATGTTAAACACTAAAATAAATTTTCAATAAATTCTTAATACATACAAGTAAATTTATTATCATCCGCTTAAACAAAAAATTGTGATTTCACTAATAATGTTATAAAAGTTTGTTGCCTGGCTGATTTAATTTAGAATTATTTACATGATGTATTCAAGTAGAATCTACAAAAAAAACTAGCCTTTAAAACTGCTTAACAATTACTTGTGTATTATTGTTACCATACTTTCTTATGTAGATAACACATATGATTTTTTTTTTTATAATGCACGGGAATCCAAAATGAGAGTTTTCTGACCGTTCATCATGAGAGGTTTGTGGAAGTATGTTTTGGATGCAGGGCGTGTTCTCCTGAGTGTGTTTGAGAGATTAAACCGAGGGAAGCTCTAGAACTCTGCCACCGTGGCTCCTTGACTCCTTTGGGAGATTAAAGAACTTCCTGTCACAGGAAGCTATCCAAACTTTCCGGACAGCTGAGAGAGACCAGCTTAAACCCTTTTTTTAACCTGTTTAAGCTGCCGTGTCATGAGAACTTAACTTTTCAGATGTTTCTTTCTTGTTTTAGTGTTGTTTCCTCATAAGAAACACTCCTTGAGTCATATTCAGATTGGTTCATAATTGTGTAATCCTATTTTCTTTTTCTGGAGCTCAAAACAACTTGATGACTGCAGCCACTCCCACTGACTGAAGCTCCACCCACTAACCAATCAGATGAAACACTAATGCAGCTCGCCTCAACGAAGAATGTATGTGCTAACTACCCTGGAAGTGAACCGCAGCTGAGCTGCGTTGAAAAACAATTAAAATAGTGTTTTTTTGCTCTCCAAAAGATGAATGTATTCAAGAGAAAAGGGAGAATTTACGTTGTGCCAATAAGAAAAACCTACAAAGACATTGTATATCATAAATACCGCCTTTTGAAGGTTATTAAAGGTGCAGTGTTAGTCTAATATGTATTATGCAAAGAATGCAGCAGCAAAAGCATCCCAACTACCAGTTCGTACAACAGATCTACAACAAGAAATAAACAGTCTTATACGGAAAGATTGACAAACAGAATGACCATCAACACACAAATTGTATGAAATCCACCCGCAATGAAAAACACACCAACTTTTGTAAATCCTCAAAAACAATTAAAGTGGCGTTGAGTGTTGCCAGAGTTTGGGAAAAGTTTCAGATACTCTCAAAACCATAAACGTGATGGTTAGGGTTGCCAGAGTTTGAGAAAATGCTCATAAACTCTCATCCTGGTTAAAGGTGTAGTTAGGGCTGCCAGAATTTGAGAAAATGCTCATAAGCTCTCATCCTGGTTAAAGGTGTAGTTAGGGCTGCCAGAATTTGAGAAAATGCTCATAAACTCTCATCCTGGTTAAAGGTGAAGTTAGGGCTGCCAGAATTTGAGAAAATGCTCATAAGCTCTCATCCTGGTTAAAGGTGTAGTTAGGGCTGCCAGAATTTAAGAAAATGCTCATAAACTCTCATCCTGGTTAAAGGTGTAGTTAGGGCTGCCAGAATTTGAGAAAATGCTCATAAACTCTCATCCTGGTTAAAGGTGTAGTTAGGGCTGTCAGAATTTGAGAAAATGCTCATAAACTCTCATCCTGGTTAAAGGTGTAGTTAGGGCTGCCAGAATTTGAGAAAATGCTCATAAGCTCTCATCCTGGTTAAAGGTGTAGTTAGGGCTGCCAGAATTTGAGAAAATGCTCATAAACTCTCATCCTGGTTAAAGGTGTAGTTAGGGCTGTCAGAATTTGAGAAAATGCTCATAAACTCTCATCCTGGTTAAAGGTGAAGTTAGGGCTGCCAGAATTTAAGAAAATGCTCATAAACTCTCATCCTGGTTAAAGGTGTAGTTAGGGCTGCCAGAATTTGAGAAAATGCTCATAAACTCTCATCCTGGTTAAAGGTGTAGTTAGGGCTGCCAGAATTTGAGAAAATGCTCATAAGCTCTCATCCTGGTTAAAGGTGTAGTTAGGGCTGCCAGAATTTGAGAAAATGCTCATAAACTCTCATCCTTGTTAAAGGTCAAGTTAGGGCTGCCAGAATTTGAGAAAATGCTCAAAAACTCTCATCCTGGTTAAAGGTGTAGTTAGGGCTGCCAGAATTTGAGAAAATGCTCATAAACTCTCATCCTGGTTAAAGGTGAAGTTAGGGCTGCCAGAATTTGAGAAAATGCTTATAAACTCTCATCCTGGTTAAAGGTGTAGTTAGGGCTGCCAGAATTTGAGAAAATGCTCATAAACTCTCATCCTGGTTAAAGGTGTAGTTAGGGCTGCCAGAATTTGAGAAAATGCTCATAAGCTCTCATTCTGGTTAAAGGAGTAGTTAGGGCTGCCAGAATTTGAGAAAATGCTCATAAACTCTCATCCTGGTTAAAGGAGTAGTTAGGGCTGCCAGAATTGGAGAAAATGCTCATAAGCTCTCATTCTGGTTAAAGGAGTAGTTAGGGCTGCCAGAATTTGAGAAAATGCTCATAAGCTCTCATTCTGGTTAAAGGTGAAGTTAGGGCTGCCAGAATTTGAGAAAATGCTCATAAACTCTCATCCTGGTTAAAGGAGTAGTTAGGGCTGCCAGAATTTGAGAAAATGCTCATAAACTCTCATCCTGGTTAAAGGAGTAGTTAGGGCTGCCAGAATTTGAGAAAATGCTCATAAACTCTCATCCTGGTTAAAGGTGTAGTTAGGGTTGCCAGAATTTGAGAAAATGCTCATAAGCTCTCATTCTGGTTAAAGGAGTAGTTAGGGCTGCCAGAATTTGAGAAAATGCTCATAAACTCTCATCCTGGTTAAAGGTGTAGTTAGGGCTGCCAGAATTTGAGAAAATGCTCATAAGCTCTCATCCTGGTTAAAGGTGTAGTTAGGGCTGCCAGAATTTGAGAAAATGCTCATAAACTCTCATCCTGGTTAAAGGTGTAGTTAGGGCTGTCAGAATTTGAGAAAATGCTCATAAACTCTCATCCTGGTTAAAGGTGAAGTTAGGGCTGCCAGAATTTAAGAAAATGCTCATAAACTCTCATCCTGGTTAAAGGTGTAGTTAGGGCTGCCAGAATTTGAGAAAATGCTCATAAACTCTCATCCTGGTTAAAGGTGTAGTTAGGGCTGCCAGAATTTGAGAAAATGCTCATAAGCTCTCATCCTGGTTAAAGGTGTAGTTAGGGCTGCCAGAATTTGAGAAAATGCTCATAAACTCTCATCCTTGTTAAAGGTCAAGTTAGGGCTGCCAGAATTTGAGAAAATGCTCAAAAACTCTCATCCTGGTTAAAGGTGTAGTTAGGGCTGCCAGAATTTGAGAAAATGCTCATAAACTCTCATCCTGGTTAAAGGTGTAGTTAGGGCTGCCAGAATTTGAGAAAATGCTCATAAACTCTCATCCTGGTTAAAGGTGAAGTTAGGGCTGCCAGAATTTGAGAAAATGCTTATAAACTCTCATCCTGGTTAAAGGTGTAGTTAGGGCTGCCAGAATTTGAGAAAATGCTCATAAACTCTCATCCTGGTTAAAGGTGTAGTTAGGGCTGCCAGAATTTGAGAAAATGCTCATAAGCTCTCATTCTGGTTAAAGGAGTAGTTAGGGCTGCCAGAATTTGAGAAAATGCTCATAAACTCTCATCCTGGTTAAAGGAGTAGTTAGGGCTGCCAGAATTGGAGAAAATGCTCATAAGCTCTCATTCTGGTTAAAGGAGTAGTTAGGGCTGCCAGAATTTGAGAAATGCTCATAAGCTCTCATTCTGGTTAAAGGTGAAGTTAGGGCTGCCAGAATTTGAGAAAATGCTCATAAACTCTCATCCTGGTTAAAGGAGTAGTTAGGGCTGCCAGAATTTGAGAAAATGCTCATAAACTCTCATCCTGGTTAAAGGAGTAGTTAGGGCTGCCAGAATTTGAGAAAATGCTCATAAACTCTCATCCTGGTTAAAGGTGTAGTTAGGGTTGCCAGAATTTGAGAAAATGCTCATAAGCTCTCATTCTGGTTAAAGGAGTAGTTAGGGCTGCCAGAATTTGAGAAAATGCTCATAAACTCTCATCCTGGTTAAAGGTGTAGTTAGGGCTGCCAGAATTTGAGAAAATGCTCATAAGCTCTCATTCTGGTTAAAGGAGTAGTTAGGGCTGCCAGAATTTGAGAAAATGCTCATAAACTCTCATCCTGGTTAAAGGTGTAGTTAGGGCTGCCAGAATTTGAGAAAATGCTCATAAACTCTCATCCTGGTTAAAGGAGTAGTTAGGGCTGCCAGAATTGGAGAAAATGCTCATAAGCTCTCATTCTGGTTAAAGGAGTAGTTAGGGCTGCCAGAATTTGAGAAAATGCTCATAAGCTCTCATTCTGGTTAAAGGTGAAGTTAGGGCTGCCAGAATTTGAGAAAATGCTCATAAACTCTCATCCTGGTTAAAGGAGTAGTTAGGGCTGCCAGAATTTGAGAAAATGCTCATAAACTCTCATCCTGGTTAAAGGAGTAGTTAGGGCTGCCAGAATTTGAGAAAATGCTCATAAACTCTCATCCTGGTTAAAGGTGTAGTTAGGGTTGCCAGAATTTGAGAAAATGCTCATAAGCTCTCATTCTGGTTAAAGGAGTAGTTAGGGCTGCCAGAATTTGAGAAAATGCTCATAAACTCTCATCCTGGTTAAAGGTGAAGTTAGGGCTGCCAGAATTTGAGAAAATGCTCATAAACTCTCATCCTGGTTAAAGGTGAAGTTAGGGCTGCCAGAATTTGAGAAAATGCTCATAAACTCTCATCCTGGTTAAAGGTGAAGTTAGAGCTGCCAGAATTTGAGAAAATGCTCATAAGCTCTCATTCTGGTTAAAGGAGTAGTTAGGGCTGCCAGAATTTGAGAAAATGCTCATAAACTCTCATCCTGGTTAAAGGTGTAGTTAGGGCTGCCAGAATTTGAGAAAATGCTCATAAACTCTCATCCTGGTTAAAGGTGTAGTTAGGGCTGCCAGAATTTGAGAAAATGCTCATAAACTCTCATCCTGGTTAAAGGTGAAGTTAGGGCTGCCAGAATTTGAGAAAATGCTCATAAACTCTCATCCTGGTTAAAGGTGTAGTTAGGGTTGCCAGAATTTGAGAAAATGCTCATAAACTCTCATCCAGGTTAAAGGTGAAGTTAGGGCTGCCAGAATTTGAGAAAATGCTCATAAACTCTCATCCTGGTTAAAGGTGAAGTTAGGGTTGCCAGAATTTGAGAAAATGCTCATAAACTCTCATCCTGGTTAAAGGTGTAGTTAGGGTTGCCAGAATTTGAGAAAATGCTCATAAGCTCTCATCCTGGTTAAAGGTGAAGTTAGGGCTGCCAGAATTTGAGAAAATGCTCATAAACTCTTATCCTGGTTAAAGGTGTAGTTAGGGTTGCCAGAATTTGAGAAAATGCTCATAAGCTCTCATCCTGGTTAAAGGTGAAGTTAGGGCTGCCAGAATTTAAGAAAATGCTCATAAACTCTCATCCTGGTTAAAGGTGAAGTTAGGGCTGCCAGAATTTGAGAAAATGCTCATAAACTCTCATCCTGGTTAAAGGTGAAGTTAGGGCTGCCAGAATTTGAGAAAATGCTCATAAACTCTCATCCTGGTTAAAGGTGTAGTTAGGGTTGCCAGAATTTGAGAAAATGCTCATAAGCTCTCATCCTGGTTAAAGGTGAAGTTAGGGCTGCCAGAATTTAAGAAAATGCTCATAAACTCTCATCCTGGTTAAAGGTGAAGTTAGGGCTGCCAGAATTTGAGAAAATGCACATAAACTCTCATCCTGGGTAAAGGTGAAGTTAGGGCTGCCAGAATTTGAGAAAATGCTCATAAACTCTCATCCTGGTTAAAGGTGAAGTTAGGGTTGCCAGAATTTGAGAAAATGCTCATAAGCTCTCATTCTGGTTAAAGGAGTAGTTAGGGCTGCCAGAATTTGAGAAAATGCTCATAAACTCTCATCCTGGTTAAAGGTGAAGTTAGGGCTGCCAGAATTTGAGAAAATGCTCATAAACTCTCATCCTGGTTAAAGGTGTAGTTAGGGTTTCCAGAATTTGAGAAAATGCTCATAAACTCTCATCCAGGTTAAAGGTGAAGTTAGGGCTGCCAGAATTTGAGAAAATGCTCATAAACTCTCATCCTGGTTAAAGGTGTAGTTAGGGCTGCCAGAATTTGAGAAAATGCTCATAAACTCTCATCCTGGTTAAAGGTGAAGTTAGGGCTGCCAGAATTTGAGAAAATGCTCATAAACTCTCATCCTGGTTAAAGGTGTAGTTAGGGTTGCCAGAATTTAAGAAAATGCTCATAAGCTCTCATCCTGGTTAAAGGTGAAGTTAGGGCTGCCAGAATTTAAGAAAATGCTCATAAACTCTCATCCTGGTTAAAGGTGAAGTTAGGGCTGCCAGAATTTGAGAAAATGCTCATAAACTCTCATCCTGGTTAAAGGATAAGTTAGGGCTGCCAGAATTTGAGAAAATGCTCATAAACTCTCATCCTGGTTAAAGGTGTAGTTAGGGCTGCCAGAATTTGAGAAAATGCTCATAAACTCTCATCCTGGTTAAAGGTGAAGTTAGGGCTGCCAGAATTTAAGAAAATGCTCATAAACTCTCATCCTGGTTAAAGGTGAAGTTAGGGCTGCCAGAATTTAAGAAAATGCTCATAAACTCTCATCCTGGTTAAAGGTGAAGTTAGGGCTGCCAGAATTTGAGAAAATGCTCATAAACTCTCATCCTGGTTAAAGGTGTAGTTAGGGCTGCCAGAATTTGAGAAAATGCTCATAAGCTCTCATCCTGGTTAAAGGTGTAGTTAGGGCTGCCAGAATTTGAGAAAATGCTCATAAACTCTCATCCAGGTTAAAGGTGTAGTTAGGGCTGCCAGAATTTGAGAAAATGCTCATAAACTCTCATCCTGGTTAAAGGTGAAGTTAGGGCTGCCAGAATTTGAGAAAATGCTCATAAACTCTCATCCTGGTTAAAGGTGAAGTTAGGGCTGCCAGAATTTGAGAAAATGCTCATAAACTCTCATCCTGGTTAAAGGTGTAGTTAGGGCTGCCAGAATTTGAGAAAATGCTCATAAACTCTCATCCTGGTTAAAGGTGAAGTTAGGGCTGCCAGAATTTAAGAAAATGCTCATAAACTCTCATCCTGGTTAAAGGTGAAGTTAGGGCTGCCAGAATTTAAGAAAATGCTCATAAACTCTCATCCTGGTTAAAGGTGAAGTTAGGGCTGCCAGAATTTGAGAAAATGCTCATAAACTCTCATCCTGGTTAAAGGTGTAGTTAGGGCTGCCAGAATTTGAGAAAATGCTCATAAGCTCTCATCCTGGTTAAAGGTGTAGTTAGGGCTGCCAGAATTTGAGAAAATGCTCATAAACTCTCATCCTGGTTAAAGGTGTAGTTAGGGTTGCCAGAATTTGAGAAAATGCTCATAAGCTCTCATCCTGGTTAAAGGTGTAGTTAGGGCTGCCAGAATTTGAGAAAATGCTCATAAACTCTCATTCTGGTTAAAGGAGTAGTTAGGGCTGCCAGAATTTGAGAAAATGCTCATAAGCTCTCATCCTGGTTAAAGGTGTAGTTAGGGCTGCCAGAATTTGAGAAAATGCTCATAAACTCTCATCCTGGTTAAAGGTGTAGTTAGGGTTGCCAGAATTTGAGAAAATGCTCATAAGCTCTCATCCTGGTTAAAGGTGAAGTTAGGGCTGCCAGAATTTGAGAAAATGCTCATAAACTCTCATCCTGGTTAAAGGTGAAGTTAGGGCTGCCAGAATTTGAGAAAATGCTCATAAACTCTCATCCTGGTTAAAGGTGAAGTTAGGGCTGCCAGAATTTGAGAAAATGCTCATAAGCTCTCATCCTGGTTAAAGGTGTAGTTAGGGCTGCCAGAATTTGAGAAAATGCTCATAAGCTCTCATCCTGGTTAAAGGTGTAGTTAGGGCTGCCAGAATTTGAGAAAATGCTCATAAACTCTCATCCTGGTTAAAGGTGAAGTTAGGGCTGCCAGAATTTAAGAAAATGCTCATAAACTCTCATCCTGGTTAAAGGTGAAGTTAGGGCTGCCAGAATTTAAGAAAATGCTCATAAACTCTCATCCTGGTTAAAGGTGAAGTTAGGGCTGCCAGAATTTGAGAAAATGCTCATAAACTCTCATCCTGGTTAAAGGTGTAGTTAGGGCTGCCAGAATTTGAGAAAATGCTCATAAACTCTCATCCTGGTTAAAGGTGAAGTTAGGGCTGCCAGAATTTGAGAAAATGCTCATAAACTCTCATCCTGGTTAAAGGTGAAGTTAGGGCTGCCAGAATTTGAGAAAATGCTCATAAACTCTCATCCTGGTTAAAGGTGTAGTTAGGGCTGCCAGAATTTGAGAAAATGCTCATAAACTCTCATCCTGGTTAAAGGTGAAGTTAGGGCTGCCAGAATTTAAGAAAATGCTCATAAACTCTCATCCTGGTTAAAGGTGAAGTTAGGGCTGCCAGAATTTAAGAAAATGCTCATAAACTCTCATCCTGGTTAAAGGTGAAGTTAGGGCTGCCAGAATTTGAGAAAATGCTCATAAACTCTCATCCTGGTTAAAGGTGTAGTTAGGGCTGCCAGAATTTGAGAAAATGCTCATAAGCTCTCATCCTGGTTAAAGGTGTAGTTAGGGCTGCCAGAATTTGAGAAAATGCTCATAAACTCTCATCCTGGTTAAAGGTGTAGTTAGGGTTGCCAGAATTTGAGAAAATGCTCATAAGCTCTCATCCTGGTTAAAGGTGTAGTTAGGGCTGCCAGAATTTGAGAAAATGCTCATAAACTCTCATTCTGGTTAAAGGAGTAGTTAGGGCTGCCAGAATTTGAGAAAATGCTCATAAGCTCTCATCCTGGTTAAAGGTGTAGTTAGGGCTGCCAGAATTTGAGAAAATGCTCATAAACTCTCATCCTGGTTAAAGGTGTAGTTAGGGTTGCCAGAATTTGAGAAAATGCTCATAAGCTCTCATCCTGGTTAAAGGTGAAGTTAGGGCTGCCAGAATTTGAGAAAATGCTCATAAACTCTCATCCTGGTTAAAGGTGAAGTTAGGGCTGCCAGAATTTGAGAAAATGCTCATAAACTCTCATCCTGGTTAAAGGTGAAGTTAGGGCTGCCAGAATTTGAGAAAATGCTCATAAGCTCTCATCCTGGTTAAAGGTGTAGTTAGGGCTGCCAGAATTGAGAAAATGCTCATAAGCTCTCATCCTGGTTAAAGGTGTAGTTAGGGCTGCCAGAATTTGAGAAAATGCTCATAAACTCTCATCCTGGTTAAAGGTGAAGTTAGGGCTGCCAGAATTTAAGAAAATGCTCATAAACTCTCATCCTGGTTAAAGGTGAAGTTAGGGCTGCCAGAATTTAAGAAAATGCTCATAAACTCTCATCCTGGTTAAAGGTGAAGTTAGGGCTGCCAGAATTTGAGAAAATGCTCATAAACTCTCATCCTGGTTAAAGGTGTAGTTAGGGCTGCCAGAATTTGAGAAAATGCTCATAAACTCTCATCCTGGTTAAAGGTGTAGTTAGGGTTGCCAGAATTTGAGAAAATGCTCATAAGCTCTCATCCTGGTTAAAGGTGTAGTTAGGGCTGCCAGAATTTGAGAAAATGCTCATAAACTCTCATCCAGGTTAAAGGTGAAGTTAGGGCTGCCAGAATTTGAGAAAATGCTCATAAACTCTCATCCTGGTTAAAGGTGAAGTTAGGGCTGCCAGAATTTGAGAAAATGCTCATAAACTCTCATCCAGGTTAAAGGTGTAGTTAGGGCTGCCAGAATTTGAGAAAATGCTCATAAACTCTCATCCAGGTTAAAGGTGTAGTTAGGGCTGCCAGAATTTGAGAAAATGCTCATAAACTCTCATCCAGGTTAAAGGTGTAGTTAGGGCTGCCAGAATTTGAGAAAATGCTCATAAGCTCTCATCCTGGTTAAAGGTGTAGTTAGGGTTGCCAGAATTTGAGAAATTGCTCATAAGCTCTCATCCTGGTTAAAGGTGTAGTTAGGGCTGCCAGAATTTGAGAAATTGCTCATAAACTCTCATCCTGGTTAAAGGTGTAGTTAGGGCTGCCAGAATTTGAGAAAATGCTCATAAACTCTCATCCTGGTTAAAGGTGTAGTTAGGGCTGCCAGAATTTGAGAAAATGCTCATAAACTCTCATCCTGGTTAAAGGTGTAGTTAGGGTTGCCAGAATTTGAGAAAATGCTCATAAGCTCTCATCCTGGTTAAAGGTGAAGTTAGGGTTGCCAGAATTTGAGAAAATGCTCATAAGCTCTCATCCTGGTTAAAGGTGAAGTTAGGGCTGCCAGAATTTGAGAAAATGCTCATAAGCTCTCATCCTGGTTAAAGGTGAAGTTAGGGCTGCCAGAATTTGAGAAAATGCTCATAAGCTCTCATCCTGGTTAAAGGTGTAGTTAGGGTTGCCAGAATTTGAGAAAATGCTCATAAGCTCTCATCCTGGTTAAAGGTGTAGTTAGGGTTGCCAGAATTTGAGAAAATGCTCATAAGCTCTCATTCTGGTTAAAGGAGTAGTTAGGGCTGTCAGAATTTGAGAAAATGCTCATAAACTCTCATCCTGGTTAAAGGTGAAGTTAGGGCTGCCAGAATTTGAGAAAATGCTCATAAGCTCTCATCCTGGTTAAAGGTGAAGTTAGGGCTGCCAGAATTTGAGAAAATGCTCATAAACTCTCATCCTGGTTAAAGGTGTAGTTAGGGCTGCCAGAATTTGAGAAAATGCTCATAAGCTCTCATCCTGGTTAAAGGTGTAGTTAGGGCTGTCAGAATTTGAGAAAATGCTCATAAACTCTCATCCTGGTTAAAGGTGTAGTTAGGGCTGCCAGAATTTGAGAAAATGCTCATAAACTCTCATCCTGGTTAAAGGTGTAGTTAGGGTTGCCAGAATTTGAGAAAATGCTCATAAGCTCTCATCCTGGTTAAAGGTGAAGTTAGGGTTGCCAGAATTTGAGAAAATGCTCATAAGCTCTCATCCTGGTTAAAGGAGTAGTTAGGGCTGCCAGAATTTGAGAAAATGCTCATAAACTCTCATCCTGGTTAAAGGTGAAGTTAGGGCTGCCAGAATTTGAGAAAATGCTCATAAACTCTCATCCTGGTTAAAGGTGAAGTTAGGGCTGCCAGAATTTCAGAACCTTAAAAGTTATTGTTAGAGTTGCCAGATATCAAGGAAAAAGTGCATAAATGCTCAAAAGCATCAAAGTGATTGTTAGGGTTTCAAACAATGTATTTGAAGCATTCTGTTTATTATGCAAAAAAAAAGTGTTAAAAATGCTCTTAAGTCTTAAATTTAACCTCCTGAAACCTGCAGAAACCTAAAAGGACAACGAAGCCCCAAATGCGAAATCCTTTAATACCAATTAAAATTAAACGCCTCATCATGGAATCTCCAATGTATGAAATGATGAGGAAACAAAAGTTTATGGTTTGCCAGACAAAATGTTGAGCTTTATTCTTAGACTGAAAACTGTAATGCTCTGAATGAAACAGTCTGTTTTTATATGTGTAATGTAACTCGTGTAGCCATGAAATGACCACTGATGTTCTATAAACAAACATGACTTAAAAAGGGGCATAATATGCCACCTTTAACCCATTAACTGTCCACTAAAACAAATCTTATCTTGAAATGCTGTATTTAGTTTACAGCTTATAAATCAAACGAAAATAACCCTCTGTGTCAAATGAAAAGCTAACAATTTTTTATAAGTATTTATGTTTATAACTATTTATATTATGTTTATTTAGGTATATTAGTGTATTAACCTCAATTCATAAAAATTCAACGATTTCAAAGATTTTTTTCATTTTGGGGGGATTTCGTATATATATGCATGGTACTTTTATCATGAATCAAGCATTTGGTAGTCATTGATATTTTGGAAATGATGTGATGTGGAAACAAATTAAATAACATTAGTGATATTTTTCAAGTGCCTGTTTCTTGGTGTGGCTATAGGTCCCTTATCAAGCCTTTTTTTGGCACTTAAAATCAATATTTGAGCACACTATACTAGAGCTGCACTGTTAATAACGTTCAAAATGCATTATTTTTCATAAACAACGTCTTTGAATCACCTCATATTTTTGACCCAGCAAAAACGCGCCGTTTACAACGGTCTCACACACACGAGCTTTCAGCACGCCCCCTACTGACCAGTTAGTCCAGATTGAGTGAAAACAAACACAACGAGTGATGCTTTAAATGCGTGTTATCATTTTAAAACATAAAAAAATCTGCAAACAGGCAGCGGTGATGTAACAGCACCTTTTATGTGTGAACCTGAGTCTGACGCGGAGTTTGAGTCCACAGAATGAAGCAGAAATCGCAGGAAAAAGACTCTCAGCGGCGTGTTTCTATGTAAATCAGACCTGCTTCTCTTACACTGTATAATTTCTGATGTTGGCGTACTGTTTTATGGATTATTTATTTTGTTATAGGTGTTCTATAACACAATAGCGTGTATAAACATCCTTTAGTGTGCGTTCCACACATTATTGACTGTAGTGTGCATGTTTAGGATTTGAGGGAAGATAAAATGCAGATTCTCTGTGTGTGCTGAAACCAGATTTCCTTATAGGATTACAAAAGTCATGTTGTGTCCGCTCAGCTTGATGTATTAATGTTTTATTGATGTATTATTAGTTAAAATTGCGTATTTCATTAATATATTTAAGCCTAGCACCAGTAAAAAATAAAACAAAAAAACACTAGGTGGACCTTCAAATCAATGAACACGGGAGAGGTGAAAAAGCACCTAGTGAACGAGTCAGCCTCGTCGTAAACCCTTTATCAGACTGTTCTTGGTTGATGAACCAAGTGAACGTGAAGTGCTGCTCACAAACAAAAGTGATGTTTTTGATGAGGGAACAACACTTCAAGATGCCAGGAATGTCAGAAAAGTCACGTTATCACATAGCACCTTTAAGATGCCCTCTAGAATTCTGCATTTGTTATCTGTGTTTTTGAGAGCTTTCTTGTTCCTTATTTGGCTTGCTGAGATGATCCGGTTCCTTGAATTGATTCATTCTGAATATTTTCCTTTTGCGTCACTCTGGTGCCAGCTGGATCAGTGAAGCCGCACACTGGATGAGTCCAGGCCTGAAACACATGCTGCAAGTGTGTTCGCATTTCTAAAAAAGTGCTTGATAAACTTTACAGCAATTTTTTGTGTAGTCTGTTTGTTCACTTAGAGCCATGCGGAAAGAAATCCAGAGTTTGATTTATTACCATTCATGAAGATAAAAGCTGGAGGCGTTCAGGCACGAAACAGCGAAACCTTCGACTCTGTCGTCTCGAGTAACACTACTCTCATGAGCACAAAAATACAGCCTCAGAAGTGGTCTGAGGGATTCCGTCTGTCTAAAAGCTTTTAGAGCGGAGTTCCTCTGTTGAACACAAACAATTGCCAATTTACTATGGTGCCAAAATTGTTATTACAATAAAAAATATCAAAATGATCTAGAAATATTATAAAACCACATTAAGCTAGTTCCAGTTTTCCAAACCCTAATTTTTATTGCATTTGTTGTTCTTGTTTCATGTTTTCTTTGTTCAC
Source organism: Danionella dracula (assembly GCA_900490495.1). NCBI lineage: Eukaryota > Metazoa > Chordata > Actinopteri > Cypriniformes > Danionidae > Danionella > Danionella dracula. The sequence goes on along the minus strand of UELW01000400.1, from coordinate 578,145 downwards.
TTTGTTTTTTTTTTTTAGTTTGTTCTTTTCCATTTCTCAGGGTGGGTGACATGTTTGCCTCATGTTGGGTTTAAAATCAACTGATCAATAAGATAAATTATTGCTCAAACCATGACCAATGAGGAGACAGGTAAGTTAAGGCCCACCCCCTAAGAGATTTGTGCCAGAAGTGAAACTTAACAACTGAAATTTAAAACTGTAAAACTGAAGCTGAAAAAAGCAAATGACATAAAAAAGAAGTTTTTAAAGGACATTTCAGAAAACTGGAACTAATTATGATTTAATGTGGTTATGTAATTTTTGTTATATAATTTTTATCTTTTTGTATAAAAAATACAGAATTACACTTTCTATCAATTTAGTTTTGTTCGATTAAAAAATTTAATATAATACATTTGGCACAAATCTCATTCCATAAAAGATAAGTATCTGAAAGTCCTCATTTGTGAAACTTAAAGGAGATACTTTCGAATTTGTTTATCCTGGCGTACTTGTGTAAAAAGCAAACGCATCTGAAGAGAAACTCCACCACTCCTTCTGCTGAGCCCATACTGTAATCTTACTGTCTCAGATGAGGATCATGCATGAAGAGCCAGGCTCGCTCCAACTGTTGAAATTCACAGTTTGTGTCCAGCTTTCCAATTCTCACAGTCTCTCGGACAATGCCGGCTTTGTAGTGAAAGCTTGGCGCGGTACCATAGCAACATCAACACTTGAGCGCCGCTCCAAAAGCAACAGTGGCAGCTGTGTACCATCCTCCAGCGAGACAGGAGCCCAGCAGCTGCTTCCTGTTTGAGCGAGGATCAGCGCTAATGCACCGCGGCAGGCTGGAGAAGCGCTGCCAGGGTGTGCGCGTCGCTGAGTCAGGAGTTATTACGAAGATACACCAGTCTGTGCTGGTCTGACGTGGACCAGCATCAAACCCCAGTTTAATTTAGGAGTTAAAATGCTGGGTTCTGTGGATAAAGGGGTTCAAAGATTGGGATTTCTCCACGATTCCAGGTCTCCTGCCTCTGTTTTTGAACGTGTTATAGGTCTCGTGCACACAAGTTCGAATACGTCCTAAAGCATTCATTCACTGCAGCAAGAGAATTTTTGGAAAAACCTAGTGAAGTTGAATTTAGAGTTAATAGGCTTCGATTCTAAAACAATATTGTTTTGTTATAGACCCATTAGATTCAAAGTAGATTCGATTCAAAAACTATTCGATTCCAAAACATTATTGTTTTGTTATAGACCCATTCGATTCAAAGTAGATTCGATGTAAAAGTGATTAGATTCTAAAACAATATTGTTTTGGTATAGACCCATTTGAATCAAAGTAGATTCGATTCAAAAGCGATTTGATTGTGTTATAGATGATTACAGATATTTACCAGATTTTGAAAGTTTATTTATTCTGAAAAAGAAAACTGGCCAAAAAAAATTATAAAAACAGCGTTTTCTGACACAATGATTAAGAACAAGACAAGAATACCAGGCGAACTGTTATAATTACAGTATCATTATAGGATTAAAAGGGTTAATATGATTGGCATGATAATATTTATGGGTGGGGCTTGGAGTTAAGGAAAAAGGAGTGGGGGTAAGGAAAAACGAGCCGTTTTCACCTCAGGAAAAAGGAATAAAAGATTACTCAAACAAGTGTGAACTAATCTGAATACTACAAGTGGCTTGTTTTTGATGAGGGAACAGCAACTCAAGATGCCAGGAATGTCAGAAAATTCACGTAATCATCACATGGCACCTTTTAACTGAAGCTAAACCCGGATTCCCGGTCATGTGGGAATAACAGGAAACGAGAGAGCAGACAATGTGGCAAAATGAACAAACCCAGAGCACTATTGTTAACATCTTATACCACCAACAGACCTAAAACAAAAATAAACCATCAAGTAGTGAAACATTGGCAGCAAAAATGAAACCAACAGACCGAAAACAAATAGCTTGAAATCTATCCAGTTCTCGGAGTAAATCAAACTATTTTAGGAACCAGAAGAGATCATATATTATTAACCAGATGACGAATTAGGCACTCAAGATTAACTCTTAGTTTTTTTTTTCTTTATGTAGACATTGCTAATGTATTTTATCTATTAAACACATCTTTATAGAATGTCCAGTTAATAATTCCATGAGGAGAAGGATCCTGACTGGACAAGATCTGAAAGAAATCCATGCTAACCCAATGTGCTAAAAAAGTTTTTACTATGGACAGACTTGTGCTGGGAATTGTAACTTCTTTTTAAAACAAGTTTTTAATGATCCTATGAGCTGTTAAATTGAAATATTAACAACATTTTAAAACGAGGATAGCCATGAAATGGCCATGTTGTCATGAGGGCTTCATAAAGAAAAGAAAGAAGAAACTAAACCCTCCCTCCTGTGTATTTTCTTCATAGTATGTTTTTACCTAAACAAATCATGTTTTTGTGGAAGAAACTTGAGCATTTCTTCATTATCTTTAATCAGACGATGAACATTTTAACATTTCCTGCAGTGAAGAATCTGCTGGAATTTTGAGAGCATTTCATGGAAAAAGCCTGAAAAGGTTCCCCTCCAAGACAGGAAGTGTCTGAGAAAGCCTTTCCTCGTTTGTTTACTTCTCATCTAGTTTCTCCCTCTCACAGTAGGTGTGATCAGAACGCACTCGAGTGTTCGGGAGAGCATCTCCAGCTCAAGACAAAACATTTGTTCTCAATCTTTCAGAGCCTTTGTTCAGTTTGGAATCGTTTCCGTTAATACGGAACTCTCATCGCTGCAGGGAATGCTCTGTTTTCTTTCTCTGGCCCAGAAACAGATGAGCTGTTCTAAATGCATCCCAGAGTCCATCTATCAGCATGCTCTTTCCTCTGTTCTGAGGATGCTTTTACACCTCTACAGTGTTTGTCGAACAGGGATTGCTAGAACGTTGTGCTTGGCTTATTAAACTTGGTTTACAAATCTTTTTTTGGGTGATTTTAGAGAAGGATAAGGATTTTAAACAGGCTTTATTAAACACAGTGTGTGACCGTACAGTGAGTGGAATTAATGCAGACTACAGGTGTTAATTTTGTTAAAAATGTTAATTTTGTGGAAATCTGTGTGAATGAAAGGACGCTCCACTGTGACAAGCATGTGCAGAAGAGGAAACCACATCACCCAGAATGCACTGCTAACAGACGTAAACACTGAAACAAATGCTTTTGGCACTCTTGTCTTTTTGGGTGTAAATGTCTGGTCTTTACATTTATTAGTACTAAATATTGCTAAGAAAACAATCTTCATTAAGCTGCAAATGCATCTCTGAGTTCTTCTTTAATCTATTTCAGTTAAAAACGCTCTTCTTCAGCATCCCGTATCTGTGACAGTCAGTGTTCAAGTTGAGCTCAATGATGCTCAATGATCAAAAATGTGACATGAGCATTCAGACTGAGGTCGAAATTGCAATGAAGCAGTTTATAAAGTTTATATACTTTAAAGGCTTTATTCCTGGTTTATAAGTGTCCACATAATATGCCTAATAATTTCATGCTTTATTCAGGATCAGTTCTTCATTATTAAACAGTTCAGTATTATTTGTTAGTGATTAAACACTGTTATGAGGAAGAACATGCTTCTGCAGGGATTTTGAACATGTCAGCACGTCATTGAATAAATATTACATCGCCTTACGCAGTGTTTTTGGCAAAGATGGCGACAACAAAATGATTTTGTTGACAAATCTTTTTCTCATTATGATAACGAGACAATGAGAAGCTAAATAGGTCTCTGTTTTGACGAAAACTTGATGAGACACGCATAAATTTCCGTTAATGAAAACGAGTGTCCGAAAATGTTAATGAGTGAACGGTTACACTGTAATGCGTGGCTGTAATCTATCTTTCTAACTGGTTAAGGATAGAAATAGAAACATAATAGGAATGATAAAGAAAGTTTCTCGTACGTCTGATTTCACCCGAGAGAGGGGGAGCGCGGTAAGTGAATGCATGAGAGAGTGTGGGAAGGGGAAAAGAGAGGCGGTCGTGGCTAATGGCTTGGAAGTAACGATGGTCGAGTTATTAGTAAAGTGTCAACTAAATATAGCAGGAGTTGAAGCGGTGTGTTCTGGGCTTGTATTCAGCAACCTGTCTTCCTGGAGGATAACCAAGAGCCCATGTAAGCTAACCAACTGAGTGACTTGAGATGAATTCTCAGCAAGCCTAAAGTTGTGGACAAAACTCCAAACCAAAATAGGCCGCTGTAGTCTATTAGCTTACGTGGCTGTTATTACCATAGCTGTGTTCGACTGAATCAGTCAATTCGCCTGAAACTCAGATGCAGATGCAGTTCTTTGATGAGGCTGATTCTCTGTTCCTCAGGTGTGAGATGAACAGCAGAACTGACTCGTGTTCTTAGCAGCAGAACCACATGTTGCTGGTGTTCTGTTAAAACAGGGGTCAGTTCCTCCAGCGCTCATATTTTGGCAAAACATACATGTTTATTGCACTGTAAATAAAATAAAGCCACAGTTGTTTTGTTCTTGGCTTGTATAGATAAATTCCATTGTGAATTTTGAAAAAATTCATTAATATCAAAGCTGAATATTTTTGGAAGTAGTTTTTAGTTTTAGCTATTTTAGGTGTATATCTGTGTGTGCAGGTGACTATTACTGTGCATAATTATTAAGCAACTTAACAAAAAACAAATACATACCCATTGCAATTATTTATTTTCACCAGTGAACCCAATATAACATCTCAACATTCACAAATATACATTTCTGACAATCAAAAACAAAACAAAAACCAATCAGTGACCAATATAGCCACCTTTCTTTGCAAGGACACTCAAAAGCCTGCCATCCATGGATTCTGTCAGTGTTTTGATCTGTTCACTATCAACATCGCGTGCAGCAGCAACCACAGCCTCCCAGACACTGTTCAGAGAGGTGTACTGGTTTCCCTCCTTGTAAATCTCACGTTTCATGATGGACCACAGGTTCTCTATGGGGTTCAGATCAGGTGAACAAGCAGGTCATGTCATTAGTTTTTCTTCTTTTAGACCCTATCTTGCCAGCCACGCTGTGGAGTACTTGGACGCGTGTGATGGAGCATTGTCCTGCATGAAAATCATGTTTTTCTTGAAGGACGCAGACTTCTTCCTGTACCACTGCTTGAAGAAAGTGTCTTCCAGAAACTGCCAGTAGGACTGGCAGTTGAGCTTGACTCCATCCTCAACCCCAAAAGGCCCCACAAGCTCATCTTTGATGATACCAGCCCAAATCAGTACCCCACCTCCACCTTCCTGGCGTCTGAGTCGGACTGGAGCTCTCTGCCCTTTACCGATCCAGCCACGAGGCCATCCATCTGGCCCTCAAGACTCACTCTCATTTCATCAGTCCATAAAACCTTAGAAAAATCTGTCTTCAGATATTTCTTGGCCCAGTCTTGATGTTTCAGCTTGTGTTTCTTGTTCGTGGTCGTTTTTCAGCCTTTCTTACCTCGGCCATGTCTCTGAGTATTGCTCACCTTGTGCTTTTGGACACTCCAGTGATGTTGCAGCTCTGAAATATGGCTGAACTGGTGGCAAGTGGGATCTTGGCAGCTGCACGCTTGACTTTTCTCAGTTCATGGTAGTGATTTTGTGCCTTGGTTTTTCCACACGCTTCTTGCGACCCTGTTGACTATTTTGAATGCAACGCTTGATTGTTTGATGATCACGCTTCAGAACCTTGGCAATTTTAAGAGTGCTGATATAGCACTTGATATAGGGTGTTGATGTCATTAGACCACACCCCTTCTCATTACAGAGATGCACATCACCTAATATGCTTAATTGGTAGTATGCTTTCGAGCCTATACAGCTTGGAGTAAGACAACATGCATAATGAGGATGATGTGTTCAAAATACTCATTTACCTAATAATTCTGCTCACAATATATATATATATATATATATATATATATATATATATATATATATATATATATATATATATATATATATATATATATATATATATATATTTATTAATTTTGGGTGGGCAATAGGGGTTAAAATTCATATCACGATATTTTCCACTGTCTAGAAGGTATCAATATTATATTGCGATATGACGAGAAAAAATTGGATGTCACATTTTATAGACCTTAATAACATTAGAGGCTTTTAACTTTCATTAAAGTGCGAGATTAGACAGAGAACTGAAAAGAGAGAGCATGAGTGACTGCACTACCCTGCAATAATTCTTTTTCAATATCAAATATATAATAATCTACATCGACTAAAACCTTGTATTGTTTAGGTGACTAAAACTAGACTGAAACGTTTTTGATTTTAGTCAACTAAAATGTGACAGACTATTACATTTTGAAATGACTAAAATGTGACTACAACTAAAATCGTTTTCGTCAAAAAGACTAAAACTAAAACTAAGGTGGCTGCATTGGTCTTACGTTAAAACATGCTTGAAGGAAGCTATGTATTTGCAGGAGAACAATTGCTTGACTAACGCACAATGTAGCTGCCGCTTTTACATAAATAAAAGTTCCATGTTTAACATCATGATGTTAGCAACAGACCACAGCAAAGTTGGTTTGAAATTTGAGATCTGTCAGAACTCATCTGCGGTTTACGCTGTCTTTCAAACTCTTGATACTTTTCTTATATGATCCGCAGAACTCTCATTACCCATTGTTCACTCCCCCTCTTTCTCTCAGTTATCCCATCGTTCTTTCTCTGTTCACCCATCGTTCACTCTCCTACTTTCTCTCTGTTCACCCATCGTTCTGTCTCTCTGTTCACCCATCGTTCTGTCTCTCTGTTCACCCATCGTTCTGTTTCTCTGTTCACCCATTGCTCTGTCTTCCCGTTCACCCACCCCTCATTCAGTGTCTCTGATCACCCATCACTCTCTATTCGTTCACCCATCACTCGCTCTCCTCCAGTCAGCCTTTAACCTCTCAAAGCAGTCTGCTTTCTCTCAACCTGATATCTGACACCCGTCTGAACAAATCTGTTCTAATTTTAGCCGTCTGCCTGCGTTGAGAGCTATATTATTCCCTGATGGTGATGGCCGCACAGGGCCCGGTGCTCTCAGGAATGCTTTTGTATCATGTGAACATGGCGTATGTGCTCTGCGATCAGCTTTCACGTGTTGCATGCTTCTGCGTGCTCTTGTTTAGCGTGTCAAGAGGGACGTAAGTGCAGGCTGAGATTTCCTTCAGAACAATGATCTAGTTACGTAACCAGGAGGGCTTTGAGGGAAGCGAAGATGAATGCTTTCCATTGGGCTCTTTCAGCCTCAAGTTTCAGATGTTTGGCGGAAGGGGACGAGGAATATTTGGGATGCTTTTGGTCTAGAGGTGGTGGTTTTGGTGTGGAGCGGAGGATGGGATCGTTTGGTAGAATGCAGCAGAGCTTAGTACTTGGAATGGTAGTCTCTTTAGAAACAGTTTGTTGAAACATTAGATTATTTTCCTCTCATCTGTACTTCCCCTCTCCTCTCTTCTACTTTCTGCTCATTTTCTCTGGTCTCCTCTTGTCTTCTCTTCTTTCCTTCTCTTTTCCTTCTGCTTTCCTCTTCTCTTGTCTTCTCTCCTCTCCTCTTGTCTTCTCTCCTCCTCTTTTCTTTTCTCCTCCTCTTGTCTTCTTTACTCCTATTATTCTTTCCTATTTTCTTCTCTGCTCTCCACTTCTCATCTCTCCTTCTCTTTTCCTTCTGCTTTCCTCTTCTTCTCTCCTCTTGTCTCCTCTCCTCTTGTCTTCTCTCCTCTTGTCTTCTGCCTTCTACTTTCCTCTTCGCTTCTATCCTCCTATTCTACTTTCCTCCATTGCTCCCTTCTCTCTCTCTCTCTCTCTCTCTCTCTCTCTGTTCACCCATCACTCCCTTTTCTATCTCTCTCTCTGTGTACCCATTGCTCTCTCTCTCTCTCTCTCTCTCTCTCTCTCTCTCTCTCTCTCTCTCTCTCTGTTCACCCATCTCTTGCTCTCTGTCTCCCATCACTTTCTCTCTCTCTCTCTCTGATAACCCATCGCTCCCTTTTCTATTTCTCTTTTCTATTATTCTTTCCTATTTTCTTCTCTGCTCTCCACTTCTCATCTCTCCTTCTCTTTTCCTTCTGCTTTCCTCTTCTTCTCTTGTCTTCTCTCCTCTCCTCTTGTCTTCTCTCCTCTCCTCTTGTCTTCTGCCTTCTACTTTCCTCTTCGCTTCTATCCTCCTATTCTACTTTCCTCTTCTCTCCTCTTCTTGTCTCCTCTTCTCTCAGGGTTTGTCTTTTTCATCAATTTGGGTTTTAGTGTCTGCTGTTTGAAAGTGTTGTAGAAAATGAAGTTGAGAAAGCTATTGTTTGGCCTCCTGGTAACGCCTATACGTTTTCGAGCATTGGTTTTGGTGTTGTTTTTCAAATAATAACCGTTGTAGCTTCTGTAGATCTTTTTTAACATACAGCTCAACTTTAGAAGAATACTATAAATCATTTTCCACTTACCCTTCTGCCAGCATTGTTTTCTGAAGCTCCAATGTGCTGCTGGGGTTGTTTTTCACTCCAGGGCTGCTCTTCGTGGTGTGTCTGGGCATGTCGTCATCTCTCTTGGGTGGGTGCATGGTGGTTAAAGCTCAGAATGTTCCAGCTGAAGGTTGCTGTGGTTTTCAGTACATAAAAGTCAACAAAAGAGCTGCAGCTTTGCCTTGACAGCACAGAGATGCGATTTTGTGTGACTTTCTAACTTGCCACTCCTTTTGGGGAGCGAGAACACCAAGATGAATTATTAAACAAGCGTTCAGAGAAACCACACGGAGCATTTCTGCTCTCCAGCTCAGAGAGTTGTCGCAGCACAGCCTTCTTCTTTAATAGCAGTAGTGGCGTGAAGAGATTTTCAGGGCTGTGCTAAAAGCATTTCTTAATCCCGTCGTTCCAGCTGCAAATCTCAATCAGATCGCTGTACTTGCTATAAAGCAGGGCCGAGAGACAGTGAGGGGTAAAGAAAGAAGGAAAAAAAGAGAGAGTAGATAGGGGAAAAGAAAGAAAGCAAGAGAGAGTAGATGGGGAAAAGAAAGAAAGAGAGAGCAGATAGGGGGAATAGAGAGGAGAGAAGGGAAAAAGGAAAGAGATAGTAGATAGGGGAAAAGATTGAGAGAGTAGATAGAGTAGAGAGAGAGAAGATAGGGAGAGAGAGTAAATGGGGAGAGGAGAAAAAGCAGGATAGAAAAAAAGAAAGAGAGAGAGAGGAGATTTGAGATGGATAGGAGAAAGAAAGATCAATAGAGAGGGGAGCTATAAAGGAGATCGAGGGGAGATCAAGAGATTGTAATAGTTTGTTTTGCTCATGTTTTGTATTTTTGATACTTTTTTTTTTGTATTGTGCAGCACCATGGAGCAGTTCCCCTGCTGTTAATGTTCTCTATAAACAAACTTTTACTTATTTTGCAAAGTAGAAGTCTTTAGTTTTTCTGGTTGTTCTTGGGTTTCGTAATCAGATTTTCACTCGAGCAGTGGTTGAGATGAAGCAACAGATATTGATATTGAGATGAAGCAACAGCTTTGGGTTTCCTCATCTGTTGAACGTTTATGACCTTACTCTGACTCACTCTGATATAAGATGATATAAGATGAACAGAGCTTCTGATTCTGAGACTTTATAATTGTTTGCTCGTGTGCGAGAGCTTTGATCGGACCTAAAAAGAGGAACGCTTGAGAATCAAGCTGAAGGTTTCATGCAGTACGTTCTGAGGCTGCAGCTGCTGAATTGGATCATCTGACGCTCTGAATCTGGAGAGAGCTGTATAAATAGAGGAGGTGACTGGATTTATTTTATTATTTATTTATTTTTTTACACTAGTCTGTAATGCTTTTTTGTTTACTCATCCACAGCCATAAAATAAACCAGTTAAAAATTGTGTGGCTTATTTAATTTGACTAAATAAAACTTTAAGTTTACACCTTAACAAATCCCTTGTTCATCTTCTTAATTCAACTTTTTCTGCAGGAATTTAATTCCCCTTTCTAGGTCTTAAATATGTTATTTTTTATCTCCATGTAAAGTTCATCTGATGTGTGTTTTTATTGTTGCCTGGGGTTGCCAGAGATTCAGAAAATTTGCATAAATGCTCAAAAAAATAAGTCATAGTTAGGGTTGCCAGAATTTGGGAACTTTAGTAGGTCCTGAAAAACATAAAAGTGAAGTTTAGTGCTGCCATAGTTTGAGAAAATGGTCATATACAATCGAAATCCTAAAAAGTCATGGTTAGTGTTGCCAGAGTTTGACACAATGCTGTTGAACACTCACAAATGCTAAATCTGAAAAGTTATATATAATTGTCAGATATTGGCTATAAATGATGCAATTTTTGGGTTGCTAGAGATTGAGAAAGCTCGCATAAATGCTCAAAATCTTACAAGTGATTGTTAGGGTTGCCAAATATCGATGGTGTTGTTATTGATTGGTGGTGTTTAGCACTGCCCTTGTTTGACAAAATCCCCATATACACTCATAATCTTAAAAGTGATTGTAAGGGTTGCCACAGTTTGGGAAAATGGTCCTAAAATTACAGTAATAATAATAATACCTTTTAGGGTTGCCAGAAATGGAGAAAATGCGCATAAATTAGCAAAAGCATAAAAGTGACTGTTGAGGTTGCCAGATATTGAGAAATGCTTCTAAATGTTAAAAAAAATCTCTGGTTGCCAGAGTTTGCGAAAACCTTTGTAAACATTCGCTCAAAAAATGACATGCCCAACAGAAAAAAAACTCCACGAGAAGGAAGCTTGTATTTTTTGTGTGCATTGCAAAATCACATATATTGTAAAAAGTATTTTGTTCCCTTTTTCATTTTTCTTTTTAAAATTTTCATCGATACGTAGTTTTATGTGGTCCCTATTTAACACACTGATGCATTTTTAGTATTAATTATAATAAATGTATTATAATTTATTATTATCAACATTATTTAGCATTTTTCTATCTCACGCATTATTGTGAGCAAGCATTATTGATTTTAATTTATTTAGAAAGCGTCTTAAAAATAGACAATGAAATAAAATTTTTGAGACATTATAACAAAGACAGTTTTGTTCTAGATGGTGCACAGTAAAGAAGGTTAAGAGAAATGTTTTAGAATAAGCTTAACATCCAGGGTTTCTTAAAAAGTCTTCACTGTTCTAGATCTTAAATCATTTTTCACAGCTCTTATTTGTCTGATGTTCATGTAAAGCTCATCTGATGTATGTGTTTCTGTTGTTGCTTGGGGTTGCCAGAGGTTGAGAAAATGCTCCAAAATGCAACAAAATAATGTAAAAGTGGTGATAATTTATAAATGCTCAAAATCTTAAAGGAGATTTTTAGGGTTGCCAGATATTGACAAAAGGCTCTTAAATGTTAAAAAAGATTTTAAATGATAGTTAGGGTTTCCAGAGATTAGGAACTTTTGTAAATCCTCAAAAGCTCTAAAGAAAGACTCATACATAAAAAAATAAAAGTGATTGTTGGGTTGTATTTGGAGAATGTGCTCTTAAATGCTCAAAAACATAAAAGTGATGGTTAGCGTTTCAATCGATGTATTTGAAGCTTACTGTTTATTATGTAAAAAGTTTGCATGTGTTTTCGATGTTAAGATATGGGTCTTTATTTTATTCTTAATGGTTTAAAATTGTCTTAAAAAGTCTTACATTTGATCTGTTCATTTGTGTAAGGTTCATGAACTATGAAGTGGGATAAATCCGATTCGTTCTTCCTTCTTCATTTATACCTACCTCTGCATCCTAAACTCATGAATTCAAATTTAATTTCCTGCTCTTATCAAACCTTAACTAAGGCATTTCCTCTCAAAGACAAAGAGAGGAACGACCTTTTAAACTCTCAAAGCCACTCCAGCGCCGAGTTTTCCCCGAACAGACTCTTCAGATTCGACAGGAAGCAGTTTTATAACAATGGCAGTGTTTTCCATAAAAGATCTGTGTGAGTGCTGGCTGGAACCCAGTCTGCTTTCAATCTGAGCTGTTTGGAAACTCATCCATCTTGTCAGGATCGATCTCCTCGCTCGCTGATTTACCGCGTCTGAGTGGAGAAATGATAAGTATTTGGACTGAGCATCAGGAGTTCGGGTGGAGGTGGTGTGGATGCAGACTTTCTGTTCTTACTGGAAAGAATGGAGAGAAAAATCTGACTGTTCAAATCGCAACAAACACTCACCGGCCACTTTATTAGGTACACCTGTCCAACCTCTTATTAACGCAAACATCTAATCAGCCAATCACGCCGCAGCAACTTAATGCATTTAGGCATATAGACCTGGCGAAGGTGATCTGAGCAAGCATCAGAATGGAGAAGAAATTAGATTTTAGGGAATCTGAACGTGGAGTATTTCAGTCGCTGCTGATCCACTGGAATTTTCATGTTCAACCATCTCTTGGGTTTACAGAGAATTCCTGGAAGAACACAACATTTTTAGTGAGCTGTAGTTCTGTGGGCTTTAGTCAAGTCAGCCATTGTCACGTCCAAGTCCAGAACAGTCAAGACCGAGTCCAATGCTATTCGAGTCCGAGTCCAAAACAGTTCTAAATTCTAAATAAAGCTGCACCACTTTTTCACTGCTTTCCCCCTTGTTGCCAAACAGGAAATGCCTAAGCTGCAATTCCTCCACCACAGACTGCTTTTCTAATTGGTCTCTATAACACGAGTAATTCAATAAATTTAATTAAAAAGGTACATCACATGATTTTAATAGCGTTTAAGAAACTAAAAGGGGTAAACTCACCGCATTAAGTGTTTATAATGTTAATATGAAAAAATACTTTAGCACTTCATAGTAAATAATAAAGTGTCATATTTAGTGTAATATAATACCTTTTAAAGTGCTTGAAATAATATGTGGTGGTAGTTCCATTGTTAGTTTTTCACAATAACTTTGACAGTTTTTTCAATACATTTAACAAGTTTCCTAAACTCAACACGGTTAGCACAACATCCGTCTAGGTAGGCTATACACATATTTTGTTGCTTTGATACAAAATGCTTACAGTTAACACAAATTTCCTCAATGCTTAAACGCCAAAACAATGTCATTTTAAAGCTTACAAAAGCTTTCACACTGTATGTCAGAACAGATAACATCATGTTCAAAACAGAACTTTTATAGGCTAAAGTCAAAATGTACTGCTGTTCATATTGTGATTTGTAACACAAATATATTCCTTGAATTTTGTTCTATTGCTAATAAAATATAGCTTATAACAGTTATGTAATGTATAAATCAAAGCTTATTCCATCTAGAACCACACTCAGAGTTGTGAATTCTCCAATCACAGAATCTATGTTCTGAAAAATTACTCTTTGGGCTGATCTTGAGTGGAAAAGGAACAATATAGAGCTATATAGAGATGATTTTTTCTTCATCAAAACTCCAGAATTTTTATTATTTTTTTATATTTTTTTTTGCAAAGGAAGTCTGTACTGCAGCAATTATATGTCTGTATTTACTGCTCTGAGACGGGCCTTAATTTTTTGCATCGAATTTTTGCAGCAAAAAAATGCATTACTTTACTAGCATGGAAAATGCTCATAAAGTACTATTATTTCATTTTATCTGTGTTACATGTTTGACGAATTTAAGTGTTGCATCAAAATCTTTCATACAAATCAAAAGGCCTTTCATACAAAGGCTTTTTGAAATATTGATTCATCATCAGTTTGACAGCTTTATTTACATTTTAGATGTATTTTTATAACGGTTTGAAATGAACGTTAAAACATTGCTATAACTTTGATTTGGTCTTGAATTTATAATAAAATATTTTAAAAAATGAGCGATGATCATTCAACTTTGAACTGAACTAATAGTGCCTCACGGTTATTTATTACCTAACTCATTATTAAAGACATTTCAAGGAACAGAATCTGAAGGGACATGTAAAACTAACTTATATCCTTAAACACTGTATTCTTATATCATTAAAAGAGTGATGAAAGCTGTTATAATCAGGATAGTGTTAGCTCCAAAGTTTGTGTACCTCTCTTTGTGATGTGCTGCAGGTGAGGGACAGACTTTCGACGTTGTTCCAGACCTTTCACAGATAGTTTTGCTTGTTTCCACTTCTTTGAAGCACTATCAAGAAGTTCTTAGTGATTTTTAAAGTGACACAGCGACAGCGTGGGGTTATATGAATGCGCAGCCTTCACAAAGGGCTATTCGTAGGCTTGACGCACAACTATAGATTTGCCGTATTTGTTGTTCTTTTCTTGGCAGTGTAGCATTATTGGACTCGGTCAAGACCACCAAATAGAGTTGAGTCCGAGACAAGACCAAGTCCATAGAAAAAAAATGTCTGGATTCGAATACTACAGCGCTAGCTGCCAGAGCTCAGAGATCATCTAGTTGGAGCTGATAGAAAGGGAACAGGAGCTCAAGTAACCACATGTTACAACCGAAGGACTCAGAAGAGCATCTCTGAATTTGTCAAACCTTGAGGTGGATGAGCTACAGCTGAAAAAAAAACAGCTCTATTTTTGGGTCTTTGTCGTAACGTCTTGCAATTAGATTCAAATGATACAAATGAATTGTTCAAATGAATCATTCTTTTAAAAGAGCAGGAGTCAAAAGAACGAAGCACCAAATTGAATGAAACTTCCCATCACTTCTCAGAGACAACAGGGACCGGCTGTTTTATCATCTTTATTGAACAACTTTTGACGATCGAACATCAACAATACAAGTTTCTGGATGTTTATATTCTCCTCTTTTGCTGTCTCTTCCTCGGCTGTTCATCTCATTGTTCTTTGGTGCTATTTTCTGTCGTGAGCTTGAATATCGAGCGCCATCTATCGGTTCTTTCATGTTTTATTCACATCATTAAAAACACAGCTTTCATTGCTTGTTCTTTTGTGAAAAATCCATCCATTAGAGCAGAGCTAAACTCTTGTTCCTTCGCACCAATCGCTCGGACAGATATGTGATTTGCCGTTGGCGACCATGCTTTTCCGATCGAGATATGTTCACATTTGTAATTTTGCACCGTATATTCAGATACGTGTGTGACAGCCTTTAGGCTCTTTACCTGATTGGATGAGAAGGTTGTGGAGTTATCCAGAGTTACGGAAGTGAGATGTGATTTTGATATAGAGTGTTTTAAACCAATTAGATGAATTTTGGTTTTGTTAAGTGTTCTGTAGAGCTCAAATCTTGGTGTTATAATGTGTCCTCAAACTCAACAACAAGAGATAGAGGAGGAAAAGGACAAGGAGGTTTGGAAGAAATGTAAAGTTGAGTATTGTGACTTGATGAATCTTTCACAGCTTGAGAGACTTTGAGCTTACTCTTAGAACTTGTTCCTAACTTGTGTTGAAAGGACTAAAGAAAGAAAATAAATAATCTGATCATTCTTCAACATTTAGCTTTTATTCAAAAACTATGAATAGTCTCCTATTTTGATTGCTTTTGGGCGACTGATCAGAACCCTTTAAAAATCATCCAGAAACTGAACAGTTCTTCATTCATTACCCAGCACACTTCCTGTGGAGCGCTAATCACCGGTGCTTTACAATACAGATCTCTCTGCTGTTAAAACAGGGTTTGTTTGCTGACTGAGTGTGGGGTCGTAAAAGACTAAAAATAGATTCTCAATGTTTCGGTACTGTTAATGAAAGGCTCACAAACGGTGCACTCATGCAGGAAGCGAGCATCATTTGACCACTCATGAGTTCAGTACTGTTGCGTGAGCTATAAATCAGATTTATTAGCCTTCTCCGTGTTGTGTCATGTGAATGGAAGAACTATTCAGCTTTCTGTGAATGCTTGTGTTATGTGGACTTTCACAGGCTGCTGTACGAAAGTGTAATGGAAAAAAGTGGATCATTATATTTAATATCAGTACTACCGATTATTAATGTCCCACATCAATATTGATTGGATATGTATAGGCGAGTTATTTGTGTTCCAGAATGGTCGGAAATTACATAGTAGGGCTGGATTACTTTGTTGAGAATAAAAATCCATAGAGCCTCTCTTCTGCCTGTCTCTATTTACTCTTGCCCATGCATATCCCCTTCACAGCTTTATTTGGGTTTCATTAATACAACGTCACAGTGTTCTTTATGTCTGTCTCCAGATTATTCATTTCCACAACATAATGGCTACGGATATGGGCATAACAACTGGACTAGGTGAACGAACAAATGCGTTCGTGGAAATTTTTGCCATCACCAAGATGGCGAAGCATCACAACTGCAGCTGGCTGTAAACAGACTGAAATGATCCAAAACAGGGATGGGCAAACTACAGTGGGGTTTTTATTCCGGCCCGCTGAAGATTAGTACTAAGATTAGAATTAAGGTTTGATGTGAACAATCGCATTAATTTCATTTTGACCTGAAATGACAGGTATTTCAACACAAGGTGGCGCAGTGAGCTAGAGCCATTTCTAATTATCACTCTTCTTCTAACGTTACTGGTCAGATCAGAACCCATCTTCAGCAATGTCAAAGAATAGAAAGGTCAACACAGCGATTGCCGGGTGTTTAAGAAAGACTTGACGCCTAAATGCTATTTTACTGAAGTCCGGTCCAAGACTGTTTGCCTTATTTGCCACGAAACCTTTGCGGTTATCTTTCTTTTACGAACACATCAGCTGTCATTTTTCCACCAAGCATGATTCTTATGCCTGTAACCTTTCAACACAAGAATGCACAGCCACCGCTGACCAGTTGATAGCTAGCTTCCAGGCTCAGCAAAACACCTTTATCCGAGCAACTTCCATCAAGTTATTTACTGGCAGTCAAACTCACAAAAGCCAGCAAGACTTTCTCCGAAGGGGAGTTTCTTAAAGAGTGCATGGAGAGTATTTTATACCCAAAGAGTAAGAACTAATCTGAAAAAAAGAGCTCATCACGCAGGTCAGTGACTCGCCGTATTAAAGTGAATTACAAACACTTAACGAGCAAAAAGTAGAGTAATTTACAGTATATTCTTTGGTACGGGACAAAAATTTCCACAGTTAAATAAAACGCCATTCATTAATTCAAATAAATAATTAAATATATACATGTGTTATTAGATGTGTAATTAATTCATTCATTACTAATGTTCTATATTAAAATGATTAAACTATTAAATAAATTAATGCATGGTCTCCGCAATTAATGTTGCAGCATTTCATGAATTTATTTTGTCCAGTAATAGATTTACTTTAGCCCCGCCTACCTGACTTTGATGAGTGATTGACAGATAAAATATACTCCTCAAACTGCCTTCACAGGGACCATGCATTAATTTATTAGAGAAATAAATTTTCTTACATAACATTTGTATTTAATTAATTATTACACATCTAAAAACACTTGTATATATTTATTTATACTATTTATTTGACTATTTATTTGATTCCACTTTTAATTAATTAATAGCCTATTCCTTTAATCAACGAATGGCCTATTTAGTTAAATATTTGTGGCACTATTCATTCTCCATAATTTTAGTTAATTATAACAAACAGCTTACTCATGCCAGGATGTCAAAACAATACTATTTACAGCTTTTATAAAGAAACACAATTAATATTATGCAGATTTGACTTCAACATTTTGGCCCGCCCCTCTACAATATTTTCTGTTTTTCATGTGGCCCCATGGAAAAAATTGCCCACCCCTGATCCAGAATGAGCTGGTATTGAAATCGGGTCTCTGGTTTAGCTCTGCACTGGTGGTAGAGTGCGCTACCTTGCTTCAGTAAACCCAAATGCAGAGGAAGAAAACATTGGAGCCTACAGGTTAAATAAAAATCTTTACTTTGAGTAACAAAAAGTAACAACACAGAAGGTGTTGAAAAAGACACTGTAAAAATAAAATTTAAATTTTTTTTTTATTTTATTTTTTTTTAGAATTCTGATGTTCTCACACCAATATAAAGATGTATATATTTGAAGAGAGCATAAACGTTTATAAATATAAAGTTTATGAGAAATCCGTAACAGTATGAGGAACGATAAACGGAATCAGCGAGGCCCTGTGACCGGGATCACGCCACTTCTGATCTCTCAAGAAGGGGCTAGTCCCAGACTGTTTTTGCTTTCTGATGCCGTTGTCATGCAGACAAAGCATGGAAAATACTAATTAACTTCATAATCAAAATTTGTGTTAAACGCGATGGCTTCAGCAGAGACCCCTCGGACACTTAAAACATGCACTTTGATTGGCCGTTAATCAGCTTATTGTTGTAAAAAGTCAGAATTCTGAGAAAAAAAAGTAAAAAGTCTGAGATTAATGTCTGAATTCTGAGATTATATTCTGAGTCAGAACTTTATTTTATTTTCTCACAATTTTCTTCTCAAGGGCCTTAAAACAAACTTCCAAAAAATAGGATTAGGTAGTGATGTGGTAGCAGGTGTTTCTGTGAAGCATGTATTGAGCTTGCTTTGTTTGGGGGAGGAGCCAAAATGATGACGTCCCAAGCCTTGCTGGCCGGCTGAAGCATTGACTTTTAGGAAGCACTCAGATTTTGCCGCGAGATGTTACAGACTGCCTCAGGGTCAATTACAAATGTGAGTTTTTGAAGGGGTCAGTTGAGTTATGTTGTTTGAAGTTTAAAGAGGTTACTGAAGGCAGACATTTAGGAGGGTGAGGAGAGTAGGGTATAAACGTAAATAAAATGAATAAAAATTCCCATGTTCTGTACATCATTGCCCAAGATGTACAAGCATAATCTGTGCCCTTTTCTTAGTTCCAAAAGCACTTCCTCAGTCCTCCACCTGAGTACACCCATGCCATTTTTAGAAAAACTTTGCTCAACCTGCCAAATTATGATATAAGCATTAGAGAAAATGTACACACAGATTATTTTATTTATTTAAACATGTGATAAGATTTTATTCTTTTTTTTTTTTTTAATAAACCCTCAAAAAAATAGGATCCGCAGGCTTGAGAGCTTGAGGCAGGACTGAACACAGAGCATTGAAAACATTGGGCTTTATCTAAGGCAAAACATAGGTGTTAGCCATTAGGCTCATTGTCGGCACTCTGAGGGACACTTTGGGTAAGGGCACCACCACTAGTCTAGGAGAGCCGTTGCATGGCAGAAGCATCCCCTGGTGGTGCGGAGGATGAGTGGATCCTTACACAGACACGTTACATCTCTGCCCTTATCAAAATGGTGGCGCACCTTAGCTGGTGAGAACCGAGGGGAGAATGGTTGCTAACAAACAAAGCAAGCGGTGGACTAAAAAGAAGAGGTTTTTGTGGTCACAGTAAGCATTTTTGGCGAGTATTTGCAAACTATTACAATTGATGATGCTGCAAAGGTTTCATTCAAGAAGACTCTGGATTTTTTGCATTGATTTGATTGCTGTTTGTCATTAGCTACCTCATCTATCTTGAAAGAGATGTTATTTCCTTAATGTAGGCCAATTGTAGTTCCGTGGCCTGATGCAGTACTGCACCCCTGAAACTGAACTTTTTATTGTCTTTTGGCTAACTGAAAGTAACATTTTTGTGTTCTGTGTTGATTGGGGCGTCACAATGGCACAGTGGGTAGCACAATCACCTCACAGCAAAAAGACTTGTGGTTCAGGTGAGTAAGCTATTTTGTCTGTAGTGTATGAGTGTGAATGCGTGTACATGGATGTTTCCCAGTGATGGGTGGCAGCTGGAGCACCATCCGCTGTATAAAAAAGCGGTTCATTCTGCTGTGGCGACCCTAAATAATTGCAGAAAAGAAAATGGATGAATGTTGATTGTCTGGAATAAATAAAATAAACATGCCCGAGTTGTAGAGTACATTCATTTTTTTTAGAGCAATTGCAGCTTGGTTCTTATTTCAGTCAAGCAACCTGTAAAATGTGAGCAAGTTAGAGAGCATCATTTTAACAAGTTATTTGTTGATCGTGGAAGGGACTGAACAGGAAAGAACTTCTCCTGGAGAGAGAGTAAACTAAGAAGAGCTCAATATGGCCAGCACAGTATTTGCGAAAGCACTTCCCACATCTTATTGTACAGTGATTGCTATTTAAATGTTTATCGTGCACGTTTACAATCAAAACACACTACATAGGCTTAGGACATCTAAGAAAACAATAGCTTGCCTTGAGGATGAGAGATGTTTCCATTTTGCTTGAACTTACCATGAATTACTTCAAGCCTCAAACGAAATAATTTCCTGTCTTAATGTTCAAGGTGAAATTGAACAGCTGCTTTTCCTCCATTACGCTTTATCCAACCCTGCCGATAAGTGCCTTGATTGTGCTGTCAGCGAATAAAGAGTGTACTCAGAGGTTAAGCTAACCACACGCTCACATTTGTGGTCCCCAAAGGGCCTCACGAAGGCCAATTGAAATGCGGATGGGCTTCATGAATGAGTGCGAGCACTGCATGTCTAAGACGTACAGTCAGAGTTTTAGGTCCGTTCTTTCCTCTTTAAAAGCCATATAAGGATCTAGAGCATGAAACTTTCCTAGAGAGTTTCAGGAGAAACCAGGTGTTCGACTGAAACTCAACGAGGAGCTCAGGATTCCTAAAATAAATACTGTTATTACATCACATGCACACACTCACCCAGTTACACAACCACTCAGAGGAAAAGATCTCTAATGTCTGTCTTGAGAGCAACAGGAGTTCCTCATCAGAAACATGTGTGGGTTTCGGCTGAGAGATAACGATGTGTACATGTTCCTGTGAGGTATACGTGTTAAAACTAAGCAGACACTCCTTTTCATGAAGCAGAAAAGCAGCCACCGAAGCTGTAATTCACTGACTGACCACTAGAGAAGCTCTCAGAAAAGATTGACGACTCAATTATGATAATGTTCAAAAACGTCTGTACAAAACACTCTCCTCCAAAACTCATTTTTGTCATAATTAATTAAGTGTTTTTGGGGTTGGCTCTTTGTAGGTGCTCCCTCTGCCATTTCTTCTCAGCTGCTTGTGCACTGGTGCCGATTATTTCTGCTCAAACAGCTTTGCAGCTCATTGACTACATTATCCAGATCACAAAGAGCGCTCATGTTTATTATTAGCACTTAAATCTCGAGTTATTGAGCCGGGAAAAGAGAATCTTTGCATCTGTGGAAAACTTTACTGAAGTTCAAACCTTTCTCTATTCACGTTAGTTTTTTTATTTTCACATAAATGTTCACACTCATTTTTAGTAGTTCCTACAGAGAGCGAGTACAGAACAAACTCACACTAGAACTGGAAAAAACCAAACTGAATAATGAACCTCTATATAGTATAGGTGCTTTAATGTTGACTTCTGGTCACTGTTGTACACCTAAAAAAAAGAACCCTAAAACACTGGTATGGCAAGGAACACACTATAAAATAAAGCACACTACACAGCCTTGTGTCCTGTCCCAGCAGGACATGCTTTTATTAAGATCATAAAGTAAAACCTCATAGCTCATAAAACTAAAGGCAACAGGATCGAACCTCAGCAGGAGCCAAATCAAACATCACATCTCACAGTTTTCCTTCGCTCGTCCCTTTACACACCCGTATCAGTCATGAATCAAAGAGCATTCTCTTCACTGGGTCATATCCGTCACATTTCAGGGAATGTTTTTAGACATGAAAGATTACCAGTTTTGGCCTTTTTAATAGACTTCTTGATTTACGACGTGAGAGTGCTCCGTTACCATGCCGTGACTTTAACAAAAAAAAGTTCTAGAATGAAGCGGGATGTTAGTTTCTTACACTTAAAAACAATATGTTGCGTGACTCCAGACAGACACTTTTAAAAACTTTTTTTAATTACTTATTAAACAAGATTATGTATATCGTGTTTAAGTCCTTTGAGTTCAAAGAGTAGATACAATTTACCCCAAACCTGTAACCTGCTGTTAACCACTTTAGGGGTGCAATTGGATAATGGACCAGGTTAGAGCCAGCTTTCTTCAGTTGCGTCTGCTTGCAAAAGTGAAATCATTAGTTCTAATAAGTCATGTAAAGTGTAGTATTTATCGTCATGTTTTAGTCGATGAAAATCAAAAATGTTTTGACTGCCAAAAATAAAAGTTTTAGCCTAGTTTAGTCACCAAAAATAAAAGATTTGAGTGTAGTTTTAGCCACTAAAATGTAAAAAGTTTTAATCACCAAAACATTAATGGTTATTTTAGTCACACACAAAAATACATGATTTAAGCCTATTTTTAGTCAACAAAAATAAAAGGTTTTAGTCTAGTTTTAGTCACCAAATAATAAACGTTTTAGTCAACAAAAAATAAAAGCCCATGAACAGTAACCCCCTTTAATCAGACATATCTAAAATGTTAGTTGTGGACGGTTTGAACAACAAAATTAAAACAACGTCTGTAAAGAACTTTGGGCCACCTCAATGGCTGTAGTTAGAGTGCTGTGTAAATAAAGTTTTGATTGATTGATAAACATAGGATTCTTATCAATGAGAGCATGGTTCCCCGCTTGGTTGTTATGGTACGTAGGGATGGTTCGATATATGGCCACTACCATATTTAGTTTTTCTGAAAGTTTATTTGATCTAGTTAACACAGAGTCTATATAAACTGTGTAATTGTTATACAACATAGTCCGTCCAACACATCTATTGTGCAACACATGCAACAGACAATTCAAAGTGACATAAAATAAAGGAAAACACATTTTATTTTTAGTTTCGTAGACTTTAAGGGCTAGAGGAGCCCTGTAAGCTTCCCTCTTGCAGAACAACTGGAACCCTCTAACCTAATTCACATCATGCTCAGTCATATTCTTGCATCACATATCTTTGGTTTGGAATAAAATGAAGCGAGTGCTTTTGATTACACATGTTTGGCAGATGGTGCTCTCGAGAAAGCAAACAGAGAGACTCATCCACATTCTCCTCTCTGGTGTTCTTGCTGGTCTGTAAACAGTAATGAACGGTTGCTAAGTTCTGCGGCCTTCATCTGAGGCAATCATGGGTCACATCACATGCTTGATCTCACAACCGGGCCACACAGTAGAGCACTAAACAAGAGGCGGGCTGCATTTCAGTCTCCTTCTCCTTTCATAGGCAAGAGATTTCTCCTTGTTTGAGTGCACCAAACCAAACCAGGAAAGATGAAAATTCAGAACACGTTTTGTACTTAAAAAAAACACTCAAACAAAAATGTATGTTGAGAGATGTTGAGAGAACACCCGATATCTGAAACTGAAATAAAAGCCAAGGAAGAAAAGATTTTAAGAAATGATTTAAAAGCTTAAAGTGACCTTGTATGCTTTACAAAGCCAACTCTGTTTTCTGGAAGCTCTTTTTAAAAAGCTGTTTCCCCCATTATGAACAGATGTGAGGAATAAAACGATTGATTCAGATCTCGTTTAAGTGCTTGTAAACCCACTCAAGATGCATCTGAATTGACAATTTTACAATTTTATTTAATAGCTTGTCTCGAAGGAGATATTTGCTAGCCAGAAAGCTCTGTCAGTCTGTCTGACAGTTTTTCTCTCTGTTGGACAGTCTGTTGACCCACATGTCTGTTGGTCAGACTGTTTGTTGGTCTTTCTCATTTGGTTGGTCTGTCTGATGGTGAGTCTTTTGTAGGAATGGTCAGTTAATGTATCTGTTGATCTGTCTGTCTCTCTGTCTGATGATTGCGCTGTTGGTCGGACAGTTTGTCTGTCATATGAATGGTTGGTTGGTTTGTCTGTATATGATGGTCAGTCTTTCGTACTGATGGTCAATTGATGTATCTGTTGGTCACTTTGCCTGTCTGATGATATCTCTCTGACAGTTTGTCTGTCATACGGATAGTCTGTTTGTCTGTCTGTCTGTCTGATGGTCAGTTTGTCAGATGAATGACCAGTTGGTGTATCTGTTGGTCAGTCTGTCTGATTCACTCTGTTGGTTGGACAGTCTCTCTGTCATATGGAAGGTTGGTTTATCTGTCTGTCTGATGGTCAGTCGTTCAGACGGTCAGTTGATGTAACTGTCTAATGATCGCTCTGTTGGTCGGACAGTTTGTCATACGGATGGTGGTTGGTCAGTCTGTCTGATGGTCTGTTGTATGGATGCTCATTGTGTTTATAGGTTAACTGTCTGTTGGTCAGTCGGTTGGTCTGGACAGACTGTCTGTAGGTTGGTCTTTCTGTCTCTCCTATGGTTGGTTTGTCTGTCTGATGGTCAGTGTGTCGGTTGGACAGACTGCCTGTTGAATGGATGGTCATTGTGTGTGTCGGGTTATCTGCCTGTTGGTCAGATGGTCAGGCTGTTGTTTTTGACTGATGGATGGTCTTATAGTATGTTGTTCTGTCTCTGTTGGTCAATCTTTAGGTTGGTCAGTCAGTTGGTCTGGCTGTTTATCTGGACTGGAATGTCTCTTGGTTGGTTCGATAAAGTGTCTGTTAATCTATCAGGTGGTTCATCTGTCGGGCTGTGTTTCTGTCTGTATGTTGGACTGATGGTCTGTCTCACAGCCTGTTGATCTGTCCAACAGTCATTCTGTCTGATTGTCTATCGGTCAGTTGGCCTGAAACTCCGCTTGTCTGTTGGCCTGTCAGTCTGTCCATCAGGACAAGCTTTTCATGTTGACTAAAACATCCATGGAATAAAAGAAAACAGATGTTTGTAAGGTCAGCAATGTTAAGACTGCAGCGCTAAGTCAATAAGCACACACTGGATTTAACTCAAATGTGGCTCCGTTAGAGTCTCTAATTCTCTCTAAATCTAACTGTTTTAGACTCTATTTCCTGCTGGATGCTGGTTTGTAATTTATCTAGCATTGTCTGTGAAGTGTTTCTAGCCATGACTGTGAGATCCTGAGGCCCACAGGAGATTACAATTCATGCAAATAGATCAAATGTAATAAAATGCTCTAATCAATTGAATATATTCATTTTTAAAGATCTAATGGCGATACACAACTCATAACTGAATTGTCTTTACTGAATTGGCATTTTCTAAGCTTTTTAACAACTTTCCAGACCTGAAACTTCCATGATCATACGGGCCCTCGTGTGAAAAAACGCAATATTGTTGAAGATCCTGTTTTAGAATATTAAACTCTCTCTCTTGTAGAAATCACTCTGGAGGCAGGGGTACAGAACAGCAGCACGACAGCAACTTTATTTTGCACTTCTCATTTAAACAACACACTAAAATCGTACTCTACTGAAGCTAAAGGAGCTACTCGTAAAGGAGAGAAGAAAGGAAAGCCAGAAAGAGAGCGAAAGTCTCCATGCACCCTAATTTAAGCCCTCCCATGGGACGGGCCCATCGCTGCCTGGAGACTCCGCCTACTCCACCAGTCACCTCCCCCACAGACAGACAGAGACACACATTCAATATGATTAATGAAATGCTAATAAAAATACTCATTATTAATAATGCCCAATAATAATTTAAAATTTCTATCACAAGCCTAAAAAGCAAGATGTCAATTAATGAAACTTGGAATGACAATATGTCTAGCTTCAATCTTCCATTCGGTTCTGAAGAAGGGAGAACTTGCCCTGGATTCAAAGATCTGTTTAATATCGGCCGCTCTTCAGCTCGAGCTGCAATCTAAAGGTTCATCATGACATGTGTTCGTGTATCACACCAGTTCATCATTCAGAAATGTTCTGGAATAGGTCAGCACGCCTGGTTTTCCTGAAACTCATCCGCTTTATCCTGTCAGAAAAATCAGGTTTGGCCTGTTCCACAGATTTTGATGGTGAGATTAAACCCAGAGCATTTCTCAGATGTTTCCTTCAGAGAAGCTCTAAAAGTGTCAGAGAATGAATGTGGCAGAAGAGATCTACGACACACAGCGCACGAGTCAAACCACAAGAACTGCAAAAACAGAGCTCACACACGCAACAGAGCACAGTAGAAGCTCTGACGGGATCTCTCACACACACTGCTAGAGTCTGAGGCGTCACACTCTCCTCGGGGAGTCTTTTGGTCAATGGCAGAGAGTGACCTTTACGTGCTGAACCCGGGTTAACGAGAGAAGCACCACGGCCACACTTATATTCACACCATGGTGTGTGTGTGGCTCTAGGAAGGAATTTGCCTCTGACATCAAAGTATCTGCAGACTTAATTTTAAGACTGGCTGTTTGGCTCTATGGTGTCTTTTAAGACAATTTTGTAAAAAATTAATAGCATGAGTCTTTTCATCTTTTTTGCACTTTCATGTTGGTTGTTTGTGTTCTCAATGATGAGAAATTCTTTAAATCGCAGTTGATCAGTATGTGTTTGTGGTTTAGGGGACCATTCACTACTAAAATGCTCTAAACCAGGGGTGTCCAAAGTCAGTCCGTCTCTCAGTCAGATCTTTCAGACGATCGGCCGTTCACTCTCTCGGTTGGGCTGTATTTCTGTCTGTCTGTCAGACGGACGTCGGTTTGTCAACCTATATTTCTATCTTTCTATTCAGCATCACGATGTCATCGTCAATCGACCCAACCTTAGTCTGTATGTTGGACAGCCTGTATGTCTAATAGTATGTCTATTTGGGTGTTTGTATGTCGGACAGTTGGTCTGTATGTTGAATGGTCTGTCTTGTAGAAGGTTTGATAAACAGTTTGTTCTTTCTGTCAGATCGAGGGAAGGACATTCGGTCTGTGTCAACATGCCTGTCTGTCTATCCATCGACAAGTCTGTCTATCAGCTTGTCTTTGGGGTTCAGGGGACCATTCACTACTACACAGTTCTAAACTTCTGTCTCCAGATTACTTATCATCTATGTCTTACTACAACAATGCCAAAATGATAAAAAAATGTGCCATTCAATAAAAAAACTAATCTCAGTTAAAATAAACAGTGTTTTCCATGTTCCTTCTTCAGGTGCGAGGAGTTTCTGCCAATCCTACATTGACATCTAGAGTGTTACTCAAGTATATTACATTTTATCAGTAAACCATTCAAATCACCACCTTAAGTGATGCAAAATGAAGTTAACAATCCTGTCTCAACCACTGGTTTTCCTGCCATTAATCTCCACCAGACATTCTGCAGTTTGTCGTAGCTAATCCATGAGGGTCTCAAGGATTCTCAGATGGTTTGTCTGTGCCAATAGTCTCTGGTTTGACATTCAGCTCGGCTGCTGAAAGGATTACATGCTAGTCATGAGTAATTGAGACATGTCCTGTGCGAGGCGCCCCTCTGTATCTGTTTGCCCTGTGTAAATCACTTCAGGACACTCTTTCCTTCCTCGGCTCTGTTTATATGGGAAGGCATTTGGGTGTTTATCATTCTGGAGCAGATTCAGAGTCCTCCCCACTGTGATGAAGGGATGCAATGATCGGATCTGATGGAGAGATGCAGCGCGGTCAGATTCAAAGCTGAAGATTTCACCATGACGCTCATGCTGTTTCTACTCTCTCTCTCTCTCTCTCTCTCTCTCTCTCTCTCTCTCTCTCTCTCTCTCTCTCTCTCACTTCAGAGTTTGTTCTTGTCTCATTTGTGCAGACTTTGGACCCCATTCTGTTG